>VCCN01004182.1:6105775-6121382 GCA_006491835.1 Architeuthis dux | reverse complement strand
TTTATAGCTTCAAACCCTAGCGGTGTTACAGGGGAAAAAGAAGAAAGAAAAAACTATAACAAAATATAACAACACAGGAAAGCAAACTAAATAAATTGAGATATTACTTATTTTATTATAAAAAAAATTCTCTATAACTATTTTTCCTACCCAGAAACCAAAGTTATGACTTTTTTCTTCCTATGATGTTTTCTCATACCACACAATATCGTACATTATACCTTTTCTTCCATGACTTTTTCCTGGATTCAAAATACATAACTCATGTCTTTTTAAAACCATTGATAACAATAACATCATTTCGATGGAAGGTGGCCGTTCTTTTCTAACTTTATTGAAATTCATGGCTTTCCTTCGACAGAGGGACCGATAGGATGACCCATTGAGTTGTTGTTCAGTTCTTTTGAACATCGGGAAATCACCAGTACATAAACTGTGTGTTCTTGCGTTGGGTCAACCAGTATAGTATGGGTGGTTCTATTCAGGTAAAACGATATTGGTCCCAGCGAGGTCAGGATTATAAGTGTAGTGTACATGAGATATCAATGTTATCACATAAGCTTTTGAATTCACTGAAATATTTTAACTCTATTAACTTTTCGCGGGGGAGGGGGTAATGCTATATAATTCCAAGGGAGAGGGGCAAAAGGATATATTTGGAATATATCTTAGTTACAACACTGAAATGTCATAGAAAACTGGGTTAATGTAATTAAATTGAAATTGGCATACAAGATTGAAAAGTCACAGTTAATTTACTTAGAATAAATGTTCATACAATCTTTTTATATTGGTACATTAAGTTGGGGTTACATAAAACAATTGTACAGCACCATTATCCTTTATTGGCTATAATGTTCCAACTTTCAAACCCCCTCACCCTAGGTGAGACGGCCTGATCCAGGGTGGGATGAGGTTAAATGACACGTTTGTTCCTCCCCCTCCTCAACATGGGTTATTTATTTTGAATCCAGGAAAAAGTCATAGAAGAAAAAGTATAATGTACAATATTGTGTGGTATGAAAAAAACATCATAGAAGACTGGGTTAATGTAACTAAATCTTTTTTTTTAAATTCCGATTTCTATCACAAATAGTGCTAAATAAAGTAACAATTGTATTTGATATTTGTAATGATATTTTTTATTGTGTGGTGTTGGAATCATAGTTGGGTGTTGAAGAAAAAAAATCAAATTTTGTAATATAATATAATTTATTTGTATTAATTCACTTGTTGAAAATTCATTAAAATATGCCTACTTTGGCATACAAGAATGAAAAGTCATAGTTAATTTACTCAGAATAAATGTTCTTATCAGATACATCCCTGGTGGGAGGACATTGATATTAGACTGATTTTTAGAACTAGGCAAAGAGTCAGGTGCTTGATCCACCTTTGCCACGGGTTGGACGGGTATTGAAGAATCTCCAGGATTCGACCCAGTCCAGGTAGATTAAATTCAAAACCAAAAAAAGACATTCCCTTCCGTCTTTCACAAAGATTTTGCTTTCAGACTGAAAGCCCAAAGTACAAAAATGAAAACACAGTAATACTATTACTGAAATGTCAGACATATTTGTTATATTATCTGGCTGTATAGCAAATTAAGAAATTTAATTACTTTGAACACTAAGCAGCTATGCAAATGAAAAATGACTCCTCCTTGTTGTTTGTGTTGTAAACACGATGTTTCGGCCCGATCCATTCTTCGGCCTACTTCAGGTGTAAAATCCGAGTGTGATAGGTTAAACAGAAGTTATGTTTAAAGGGGGTAACCCTCAAAGCACAGGGCCCAAGTGTTTCTGTGTCTTTGTCTTGTCGGGTTTAGATCTGTTGAGAAGTGGAATCCTGAAGAAGGCCAAAGAATGGATTGGCCAAAACGGTGTGTTTACAACACAAACAATAAGAAGTTCAATCGTCCAAAGAACCATTTGAATATTAATGACCCTTCTCAAAACTATAGAAAATATCTGAATAATGTATATTTTTTTAATATTTAGGATCTCTTTATATCATACACTACACAGCTGCCCTATACTGACAAACTGTGCAAAATTAATACAACCAACCTGGTTGTTAGGCCCTGACATGCAGTAAAGTTTAGCCTAAAAATATTTCTTCAAAGTTATAAGGATGCATTATATTTACCTTATGTCAGTGTTTTCCAACATCAGAATCACCTCTAATCTGTAATAGTTGCAACAGTGACTCTCTCATCAATGATTGCAATCAGGAACAAAACATTGAACCATAGCTGCTTAGTGTTCAAAGTGTCCAAATGAAAAATTGATAACATGACTAAAACTTATCAAAATTTCTTATTCAGTATAACCTGGCTGCCCTATACTGACAAACAGTGCAAAATTGCAGTCGAAATAACAATGAAAAAAGAAACAAGCAAGATTTCCCCTATGTAAAATCAGTAGTGCAACATTTTTGATTGGAACCGGAAGTCACCATTTTGCCACTTTATTCTGTGTCTAACATAGGTGTACGAGCCAGGGCAGCATGTAAAGTTTTGGGCAAATCAGGCCTTTTCCCCCCCTTAATGAAAGAGTTCCCATATGTCGATGTGTCCAAAACTTAAAAACCCTAAGACGAAAATAGTGGTATAGTAAAATAATTCCATGGATATATTTGAATTTCTATGAGATTTGAGTGGAAGAGTCCATTGTTATGGATAGAGAAACAAACAGAAAAATCACACTGTTCATTATATAAGTAGATTTTGTGATTTGAATCTCTCTTTTTTTGTGTACTTCCATAAAAACCTATCCATCCATCATTTATTGTATTAGTTGAGCTTCTGTCAGGCCTCTCAAATATCTCAAGTACTACTGATAAAAATTATCTATACCTGATAGAAATAAAGATATGCACATACCAAAAAAAAATGATGAATTATGTATTTTCAAAAAAGGTTTTGACTATAAAAAAAAGAATCAAGATAATATACTTAACTGACCTGTTTGTTTTGTGCTTACCCACACTAAATATAAAATTCCCATGATGCTTCACTTCAATTTAATGAATACATCTTCTTTTATGCAACTTTCACAAGGACACAAGAGTTAATTGACAAAGATTGATTGATGTAGTTTCGCTTTGATTTATTTCATTATATACTCTAACCTTTTTATTGACTTCACACACTTGTGCAAGGAAATGAAAGCCTTCTGCTCTGTTCCACCCTATTATTTTCTGATCTCTATCTGTGGGAAGGTCTTCAGATTGTGTATCAACCTAATTTGTTACTTTACTGCTTCTTTTCAATATGCCTGTTAGAAACCATCAACCAAAACTGTCAACATAGGTTTCTTCAGTTTTCAACTTGGTCTGGCTGGCTATGTATGCATGTATCACGCATACAGGCCACACCAATGGAGCTAGATTTAAACATTTACTCCTGATTATGTCTAGGAAAAAAAGTTTTTTTTTTTAAAATTACCCCCTAAATAGGTTTCTAGTGGGTGTTCAATTTGCAATGTAAGTTTATGCTAAATTGGTCCTTAGTTTGTGTCAGCTTGTTTTTTGAAAATTCAGACTTTTAGTGATCACTGCCCAAGAAAAGGTGAGAGAAGTAACTTATTAATTGATCACCCCTTTTTCCAATATTTTAATTGATCACCCCAATATGGATGCTGCCAAAAGACGTTGGTCATGTTATGGTTTCTATTGAGTGACTAACCCGACCTGTCATGTTTTTCAATTGTACCATATGATAACGCTATTGTTAGATCATGAGTCTGACTTTGTGAGATCTAAGATTCACTCCTTTTTACAAGATGGGAAATGTTAGAATCAGCAATTTAACCCTTTCGAGACTCCTGGGACATGTATATCCCAAGGTTTCTATGACTGCTGGGATATATATACGTCCCGCAGATTTCTTTTAGAAGTCTATAGAGACATATGTGCCTCAAAAATAAAGTGAATGAGATTTTCCTAGCTTTTACAACTGCAGACAATCATGTCATCATAGTCTGAAACCCATGCAGAAATTAGTTCCCATTACACGACTAAACATGAAAGACATGTACGTGAAGTGATCTGCTAATTCCGATAAATGTATAATGGGTCAAATGTACCCCATCATGATTTTAATTCTTCAAAATATGGAGAATTTATTAATTAATAAAATATGATTATAAAATTACAATGCCGACAATGAAAAGAACTTGGCCTTTCAATGTTTCCTGCTATTAGCTATCAACTGCCAAACTCATGGGGAAATTAGCGGTTCATGTAACCATCAAATACGCTTCCGTCCTGCAGAGTTACTTGTCGATAAATTAACTTGTCAGCAGTATTTCCTGCCTCTACCATCTCAGCTTTTATCTAAGCAACTTTTGGCCTATTTCTTAGGGACACCCACAACAAATTATTTGTAAAATTGATTAAAAATCTGTACAAATGTTTAATCTCAGCACAATCATTGGTTTTTCTTAAAATATGTGTTTAAAATAAAAAAAATATTTGGAATTGATGAAGAAAAATAATGTTTAAAACAAATATCAATTTTAAAATGTAGACAATTTTAAAATTCCATGTTTATTCCTCGTATAAGGAGGTGTGAGTGGCTGAGCGGTTAACAGCATGAAGATTGGGATCAGCAAGCCGAGTTCAACAGTTTGCATTCACTTTGCACTAATGCTCTTGGGAAAGGCATGTATCCTCTTCCCTCCCCACTCGACATGTCATATGCCAGCATGGCAGGGTAATAACCACAACGCCCATGTCTTACACTTACTTGGAAAAGACCTGTCCAGCAACGGACCTTAAAAGGCTGATTAAAAAAAGATAATTAGCTTATTACTTTTCTTTTAAAAAAACAGTTACTTAAGCCACTTTTAAGAAAAAGTAAAGTTTATTGAGGTCAATATTCTCAAGTATTCACCCATATCCGTTTCCGTCTCTATGTCTGTCCACACAATATCGCCAAAAGTTCTCAATGTATTTCAATGAAATTTTGTAAAAGGCTTGACCATGGGCTAAGGAAGAAGCGGGTGAATTTTGGGGGCAGATCCATGCACAGTTACCTCCCATGCATCGTGGCTATATTTCTATTAAGCCAATTGTCTAAAATACATGCAAAACTTGACACTTACACATTTACCTCCCCTGCTACATCGTATCTATCTATCAACTGATTTTCATTCAGTTTTTAGTGATGATGGCATTGGCAGATGTATCACTCTCTGCATGCATTTTTAGTTTGCAATGTTTTGGGGGTTTTGGGGGGGTTTTTTTTAGCTATGCGGTTTCATTTTTGGCTGTTTTTTATGTCTTTACCTTGGTATCTAACACAAATTAGAGCTCCAAGATTGGATAGTTGCCAGATTTCCCTGCTTCCTTATCTTTGCTCCGAAGCCTAAACCCTCCCATTCCTAGTCCCAGGTCCATTTAGACTGAAAGCTAAAAAATAAATGAATAAACCAAGGAATAATCAAAACATTGGTTAGTGGCTCCTTCCTCATCATCGTTTACATCATATTCATAGCAGTTTATAAATTATTATTCAAGATTGTTGCTCGCCATCGATTCCAACTGCGCAAATGTGCGTTACTTGTTTCATTTTTAACTACGACTCAGCTTTTACCGATCAAATTACTTCAACAGCCGGTGTTTCAACCCTGTTGATATTTGAGATCGGAAGTTGCCTTTTATCATTACATCGTCACCATCCCTGCCTCACCGTCCGCCCGCTGCAATTCTACAGGCTTGACTGATTTGTCAAGTGAGGTTGACTTCCCGATTTAATTCTGGCTTTTCATGGATGGTTGGTTGCTGAGCAATTGTTAGGCACCGCGCTTACTCTGGTTTCATAAATACGGTTTTAACTTTTTGGCTTAAAAAAAACAAACAAAAATTGTTTACTGTGCTTTTTTTTTGCTTATTAATTTATTTTTCCCCCCCCCTATCAGTGTTTTTGAAATTTCAGCAGTAATCAAAGGGGGTAAAGAAAAAAGTTTTGAAAAATAAGTTTTTCTACCTGGATTAAATATTTCTTGTGATTTTTTTTTTTTTTTTCTTTCTTTTCAATTTTCATCAGATGGGTTTTTTTCTTTCTTTTTCTCTTTTTCTCTCTCTCTCACTCACTCACTCACTGTGATTTGAATTAATTCTGTTCACAATTCATCCTCTCATATTTCATTGATGATTTTGATAATATTATTTTACATATTTCTCTATGGTACATTAAACCAACATTTTTGGCCTGCTTGTTTGTATTTAAATAATCTAAATTATTTACAATTAAAATGATTTAAATTGTTTGCTCGATTGTTTTACAATTAAAATGAATTAAATTGTTTCTTTGAGTGTTTTTAATTATTTTTACTGCTTGGAATTGTTTTTGAATGAAATGACTGTTAATTGACTTTTTAAATTAGTAAAATGCGAACAGAATTAATGAGCTCTCTTTTTGTGTGACTAGTTTTTCATGTTTCTGTGACATCATCAACATTCCTGTTTAGACCAATCAATTCGACAAGTACCGAAATCAGGCCAGAAACTAACTCCCGACACACATTAGACTAAATTTAAAAATATAATGATCTCCATAAACTTTACTTTTTTCTTAAAAAAAGAAAAAAAGAGATTAGGATCAAAAATTATAATATGTAATGAATTAAATTAATTATATTAGAAGTTATACACATTTAAAATAGTTTACCTTAAAAGATCGATTTAAACTTTCACCATTTTTTTTTTTTCATCCTTCTTATCATTTTGCTGTCTTCTGTGTACATTCTTATGTCCTCACTAATAGTGAAAGGCCACTTATTAATTAACTTATTTGGGTATCTTTTTCTACTAATCAGCATCAAAATTTCATGAAAAGTCAATGATTGTGTTGAAAAATAATTTGTACTGAAGCAGTTTTCACCACTTTTACTAATAAAACTTTCAAGAACTTCTTTTTTTATCTATGAACCCCTAAGTAAACTGTTGAAATGTCACTAACAATTGGATCAGGCAATAAGCTATGTGGTAAAGCAAGAGAGTGAGATTTCTATCAAAACTGCTTCAACCGTAGTTCTTGTGGAACAAAAATCTGAAAGATCTCTGACATAATTAGTATTGATAAGAGGCAATAATTTTTCTTTGAAAATCTGGCTTCTGGTAATAAATATTAATCAGCAGGCATCTTTTATTGCCAGCATTGTGATTTTAGCCTTATAAGCTATCACACAACTTAAAGAGGGTTATTCAGTAGAATAGGTAAATATCTGATATCAAGAAAATGTTGGTGTTAATATCATGATCTAGATTTCTTTATTTAGGATTGTTTGAAGATGTTTATAAGTCTTGAATGCTTATTTGAAATGTCACCCAAAACTGTAAACATAGGTTTCTTCAGTTTTCAAGTAGGTCTGGCATGTACAGGTCGCACCCATGGAGCTAGAGGGCTGAAAATTTAAACATTTACTCATTATTATGTCTAGAAAAACTGTTTTTTTTTGTTTTTTGAAAATTCCCCCCCCCCCAAATAGGTTCAAAAGGCGAGAGAAGTAACTTGTTCATTGATCACCCCTTTTTTCCAATTTTTTTTTAATTGATCACCAACAATATGGTATGCTGCCAAAAGACAGTTTCTATTGAGTGACTAACTGGATCTGGGTTTTTTTTCTTTCTTTATAATGCTAAGAGATTTCTAATGAGAAAAAAAAATAGCTCCTCTACTTAAGAACAAGATAGGTTCCTGGGGTTTGTTTCTAAGTCAAAATGTTCGGAAGTCCAACAATAATCTTGTAAAGTCTGAATACTGTACACAGCATGTTAAAAAAGGTTTGTGCAGTACAGCTTTACCCAATAATACTCGACAGAAAGGTGTGATAAACTGATTTTGTGCCTCATAACTCAAAATTCTGACCAAATGTGCCTCCCAAATGCATATGCACAAATTTTGCACATTGTTTTTAACTGGAATTTCGAATCAATCGTCCGATAAAGAACTAAATGAGACTTTTTATATTCAATGTTTATTTATCAATAAAAGATAGTTTAGATCACTCATTCTTCATCCTTCTTATCATTTTGCTGTCTTCTGTGCATTCTTATGTCCTCACTTATTGCTTATCGTGGTCCCTGAAATAAGCATATAATGCTCTCTTAATCTTAATCTGACAAGAATTGATCCATTGGTCCATTTGATCCTTTGTACCTCCCTATAAGCTGGTGTGGATTGTAATGGTGTTACTGCATTACCATGCTTTTTCACACCCTGCTCGACAGTAAACAGTATTTTAACATATAGTTTTTCCATTTCTTCAATCACTGAGCTTTGTTTCTTACTAATTATCATGCAATGTATTGGTACTTTTCATATATTGCATAATACGCTCTCTTGTCCTTTAAAATTGTCGCAACAGTAGAACGATTCATCCCATACATACCTGCTATGTTTATCATTTTCTCACCTCTTTCACTTCACTTTATAATGTCCACCTTCATTTCCAATGTAATAGTGTGACACTTTTTGCTATCACCATCTTTACTTTCCCCACTCTTACACTTCTGGGACATGCTGGGATGATTAAGTACAGTATGTATTTGTGAAAATCACAGATAACCACAAATAGCAAAAAATTCATGGGTATATTTGAATTTCAGGTAAGGACGGTTTTAACATCCAAAACTAATTTCTCAAATAAAAAATGAAATATAATTAAAAATTTGTGACCATTGAGGCTTAATTTGTAAAACAAAAATTAATGATTAAAATAAAAAAGGTTGAACTTACCTCCTCGGGATTTGTAAAATTTTGTATTAAATGTGGATTAACTAGTTGTTATGATATAAATGAAATTAATAATATTGCATTTCGGTTTCATTTTTGATTCAAGATGTTTTCAAATCCAAAGGAGGTAAGACCAAATATGAGGCTAGATAAAAAAAAAAATATATAAATGAGGTAATTCAGTATTTAGAATGCAAAATTTATTTTGGACATCAAAACCGACTCTACCCAGAAATGTAACTTCCTGTTTAGTTTAATCACCACTCGACACTTTTAAAGCTGTTTTTTCTCTAATGCCAACAGTTTATGCTAGCATTTTTATCACAACATTTTAGTCTTATTTTATTTACTCACAAGCCCTTAACCAGACTACTTCAAGGTAACTACTACTACTACCACCACCAACATCTTAAAGATGTTTTTTCTTTTTTTCTTCCTTTAAAAAGAACGAGTTTCCAGATTTGTTAATCACAACAAACAGGTTTGAACACTGTTGCTGGGTTTAGGTTTTAATCACCACTACCCACAAGCAGGTGTGCCTTGTAACAGTGTTACTGCACTACCCACAACAGACTGGTTTGAACACTGTTGCTGGGTTTAGGTTTTAATAATCACACCCACAAGAAGCTGGGTTTAAATTCTTTTAAATCAAACTAACGTAGTTGATATATCTCATTTTCAAAGCTACATGACACCCAGCAAAACATGATAAATAAATCACAAAAAAAAAATTAACTTATTTAATTAGTATAAATTAAATTACAATATTACTTATTTTATTGAAAGAAAACTTTCCTATGACTTTTGGTCTGTCACTTTTTTCCCTGTGACTTTTCTTCCAGTTACATTTTTTAGGTAGCTCAGGATAATGCTACATTGTGACTTTTCTAACATGACTTTCCTTCCTGTGACTTTTCTTCTGAGATATGTGGTATCATTTTTTGATTTATGGAAACAAAAGTAAGAAAGTGCTTCTAAGAATAAAAGTGAGTGTCGTATAAAAGAAATAAACAAGAAATAGTCATTAAAAAAAGTAGAAAAGTACTTCAATGAATAAAACAACTAATTGTATGTGGTATGATTTTTTAATTTTTGGATGTGTCAAAATAAAAAGCTTTAAAAGTATATATTTAGAATATGAGTCCAGGTAAAAAACATAATACTGTCACCAGTCACTGAAGTGTTTGATTGATATTTTTATGACTTTTTCACCATTTTCAGTCATAGTCCAGTGCATTTATGCAAAGAAAAAAACCATACCCCACAAAAATTGCAACAAAAGGTTTCTCAATGGTTTTTTGTGGTATCAGATGTGCTCAATAAGATATTAAAACTCTACCACAGTCTGACCACTGGAAAGCCATTCAACCTACTACATCTGGTCTGGGGAACTACATGCTGCCTATTTTTCATGAAAAAAACAGTGATAAGCAGAAAGTCGCTCTCAAATTTCACCCCTCGTATGAGAAGCTAAAACAACTATGGTCTGCTACCAGTAATAATCCTACTCTTCAAGACATGCTGTTTCCTCTGATTCCTTGGCTTATATAACTACAATATGGCGCCCCCACCACAGGAGATAATACCTTACGCCATCTACCTTGAAGCCTTCAATGGCATTAAACACCAATTATCAATACCTCCTTCATGAATTAAATACACAATCCATAGACTTTGGCATATAAAGTATACTTGAAATTTCCTTGTAAAATGCTAAAATACCTATAAATTAATTACTTTTATGGTAAAATAAAGTGTATTTTTTAATTCCTCATGTCAAAAAAACATGATTTAGCCCTTTAAAGTACTCAAATATGTCAATTGGGATATGAAATTCTGTTTTTTTTGGTGTCCATTTTGTTTTATGCAAATGAGGTAGTTCTTCCCAACTTTTTCTTTCTGAAAGAGGACATCCTAAGGAACATTTTGGTACCCTACTCATAGGATCAGGGGAGGGGGTGTGCAGTGTAAGCCCTGCTGGCCCCTAAACTACAATCTTTTGACAGGAACATCGGTTTGATCCGCAAGGATTCTTGCCAGTGGATTAGCATTTGCACCTAATAAATCGAAGTACCTTGGTTGGGGAAACATCCAGGTCAGTCATCACAGGGCAAAGACTCATTAGTTAAATCAGTCCAATTTACAACCTGGAGATGAACATGCAGGCTATGGTAGTATGCTGCATGTTCAATTGGAGGCAATCTTTCTGGCTCAATTCTTTTCGACTTGGCTATCATTGACCTCGCATATTGCAGAGATGTCAGTGTATCCTGCTTAGTTCAACCATATTTCACCAACTTCCTCTATAGCTGATGATTGGGTGTTTTGCCCATGTCACTCATGCATATTGTCTTTGATAGAAAAAGAGGTACATATATATTTTTGGTTGCATCTGTTCGTTTGGTCGTCAGTTCTCAATGAATTTCTATGACATTTTGGTGAAGAGTGTATAATTCACTACGGAAGAACTGATTAAATTTTGGAGTGGATCCTTGCACAATTATCTCCCCTATGTCGTAGATATATGTCCAAACCGCATAATATAGCCAATTGTTTTCCCACAATATCTCCAAAAGTTCTCAATGAATTTCTATGACATTTTAGAAGAGAGTGTATAATTGGCTACAGAAGAACTGATAAAAGTTTGGAGCAGATCCATGTACAATTAGCTCCCCTACATCATAGTTATATGTACAAACCACATAATATCACCAAATTCTCTGGTATGTCCACAGAATATCCCCAAAAGTCCTCAATGAATTGCAATCACATTTTGTGAAAGCATGGCTACAGAAGATTAAATTAAATTAATTAAATTTTTGAGCAGATCCAAGCACAATTACCTCCCCTACATTGTAGTTATGTCCAAACCACATAATTTCACTGTTGGGCTGTGATCACTAAAAAAGGTCTGAATTTTCATATAGTTACTTAACTGATAAATCTTCTAAGGAAACAAAGGTCTTATGGATTGAAAGCGTTAGAAAAAAAAATTTTATGCAAGTATTTTTTTATTTTTAAGAGGCCGGACCTTTCTGTTCAGTAGTGCCAGTGTGTATGCATTTTTAAAAATGATTATAAGATTTTTTTAAAAAGGGGGAACATCTGTGAAATTGTAATTGTTTCTTCTTGCTTGCAATCTGTTCCACATTAAGTGTTGAAAAATAGCAGAATGGCCACAACCGGATGTAACAAAGAATCACTTCCTGTTATATTTTTTAATCACTTAGGCATGTCTTAGCTTTTCATCAAGGAACGGGCTCTCTCTCTCTTTTACTGGCTGTCACGGAAGCTTAGTTTTCAGTTTAAATAACAACTTTAAAAAGATAATTACCACCTACTTTATATTATCTGATATTTAAAAGAAAAAAACAAAAAAACAAAAAAGCAATGACCTTTACTTTGTGTAGATCATTTAGTTTGGATGCAATAAAGTACCAAGTTAAAATGTAATTTACCAGACTATTATACTAATCTTTTTTATTTTTTTAAATCAGCCTTTAAGATTTTTCATTGTACATAGGCCTTCCCCAAGTAAGTGTATGTCGGGGGTGGGAGGAAATGGATACATGTACTTCCCAAGTGCAAAGTGAACGCAAACTGTCTTAGCCAGAGTTTGAACTCGGCTCGCCGATCCCATTATGCATGCTATTAACCCCTCGCCAACACGCAACTTTAGTTTTGTAAATACAACAAGCCTGAAAGTCACACCATAGATGCACTATTTAAACACAAGTTCAGTTTAATGTTAAAAAAAATAAACACTGTGATATGAGATATGTTAAAAAATAAACACTGCAATAAACGATATGTTAATAAAAAGCACTGTGATATAAGATATGTTAAAAAATAAGGATATCAGATATGTTAAAAAAAATAAACACTGTGATATGAGATATGTTAAAAAAATAAACACAGCGATATGAGATATTTTAAAATTAAAGATATCAGATATGTTAAAAAAATTTCTTCTTAAAAACCAAATGCAACCTCACATCACAGTTTGATTACGAGAATTGATTTTAAAAAAAGAACAAACAAATATTCTTTTATTACGTCATTAAAAAGTTATGTTCGATATGTCGTCTTGTCAGATAGTCAGTGACAGCGATCGCTGCTGAAGAAGTGTAGCGCATCATAAAAAACTACAAATTTGGGTCCTCAAAAGCAGATACAGGCTCAGAGTGTTATTTCTCCTCTTCTGTTGGGAAAATCAAAGTTTTGTTTATACTTCATCTTTAATTTCAGTTTATCACATTTATGAGGGTAGATCAATAAGTCTGTAGCCTGACACAGCTGGATTTTGATCTGAAACTTTTGCTGTATAATGTTCAATCTATTTAATTGATATCCACCACTGAATTAAGTGCATTGTCAAGAAAGAAGATTATGTTGAAAATAAATATTTATTGTGTAAAATAAATGCTTTTTTTCATCATTAGGCTATGGACTTATTGATGTACCTATGTATTGCATATTACATTGTATTGTCTACTTGTAAAATCCTGTTTCATGTAAAATACTGCCAAAATACTCATCATCGCAACTGGATGTTGTCAAACTCCATGATAAAACCAGAGTTGACTTTACTTTCCTGTGCAACAAGAACAAGAACAATCCTCACCAAAAATAGGGGAGTAAACAGATATATAAAATCTGCATTAACCTTCCATGATTTGAACTCACGATCAAGTGACCTCAAAGTAGACATCTTACCACTGTGCCAAACTGACAAGTCTTACATAGCATTAAAATGTATAATAGAAATACACCAGCAAAGAGGAGCAGAGTTTAACTGCAGCAGCCAGGCTTGTTAGAGGTTATTTCCCTGATTGTCTTTAAAATCGTCACACAGTTTTGTGGTGCAAAAGATTGTAAATCTTGTAGTTTATGCCTGTGCAATCTGAATTTAACTTTTATTTCATCAATTTTGATGAAATGATTGAAGTTTGCCATCACAGCTGCCCTTTAAACTGTGTAGGAGAAAACAAAAGTTCAACAGTGATGTATAATTAAAGGTGGAAAATGTTTCCCAAATATTGAACTTTTAATATCCAGGTGATGACAGGTATCCACCTCTTTTCAAAGTTTGCTTTACTCCACCTTCCTGCTTTTATGAAAAAAAGGTGAAAATAGCATTCAGTGTGTTTTGCTGTGAGCTGTTATAGAGGCAGTGCGCTCCCACTTCTTCTTTCTACAATACCCCAGTCTCCTGATGACTCAGCCCAACATACCATCATCACCATTTTAGGGGTCTGGGAATGCTCAAAATTTTTCCAGTACAAATTATTAGTAATTGCTTTTTTGCTTTACACCATTTCAGCTTACAAAAGGTTTTTTTATAGGAATGCTCTGTTTTCAGATAGCAGGAGAAACCTGTATTTTGTATCTTTATTAATCACCGCTACCCACAACACTGGTTTATTGCTGGGTTTAGGTTATTCATGTGTTCAGATATTTATATGCATCTATGTATCCAGACTACACCCAACCCTAACTGTTCATACTAGAAACTAGAAATTTTGCGCACACACACTCCCCTCGATGAGTAGGGAAAATCTTTTTCTTCTTTTGAAAATTTCCCCCCCAAATAGGTTTTTAGAGGGTCGTTCAATATGTAATGTAAGTTTATGCTAAATTGGTTACTAGTTTGTGCCCACTTGTTTTTGAAAATTCAGATCTTTTTTTAATGATCACAACCCAACAAAAGGCAAGAGAAGTAACTTATTCATTGATCACCACTTTTTCCAACTGTTTAATTGATCACCCCCAACACAGCTTATATGATTCATAATTTCCCTTGGAATGCTAGTTTCCCTTCTTTTTTTATGACAGTGGTCCACCAATGCCTACTAATATATTTATACTGTTCTTTGCTAAACAATCCTAATTATTTTAATGTAACAGTTTTCTTAGACAAGTATCTTTATTCTTTGAGAATTTCAGATTTTACTGGTATATAACTGATCACTGAATACATTTCTTTTATTCATGTTTGAAGTTGTTTTCTTTTATGGTGTGTGTGTTAAAATTAACTAGCCTCACCTACTTGACATAGGGTACAGAACTGTAAAGTTTGTGGTTTTCTGTACAGTACTATCTAGCATTCACATATATAAAAAGCAATGTGTATCTATATAAATCTCTCAACAGAAACAATGTATTCAAGACAGAATTTCCAAAAACGATGTTTCTTTCTTCCACATCAGTTTCCATTTACCCTTAAGTATCTTATTGTTTCTCTCCTCTGTCAATGAAGATTGAAGAGGTAGATGTATTCATTGTTGTCTATCTGTCTGTTTGTCCAAACAATATCTCCAAAACTTCTCAATGAATTTCAATGTAATTTTGTGGGAAGGGTAGGCCAGGGCTAAAGAAGAAGTGATCAAATTTTGGGGTGGATCCAAGAATTTGTTCTCAATTGAGAGATAGTTTTTTACATATATAAAAACGAGGTAAACAATAGTTCAAAATATTGAAAATCGAAACACAGTTAGCTCCCCTCCTTCTTAGCTATATATGAACTGATTTTCATTCATTTCTTAGTTAGTGTATGGAGATGGCAGAGGTATACACTTTCTGAGTGCTTTCTATTTTTTTTCACAAATGGAAAGCTATGTTTAGAAAAACTTAAATAATCAAATCAAACAGCAAAAGGATTTGTAGTTGTCTATAGTCTGAAAAAGATTTACACCTTACACAAGAGTCTATGAACCAGAAATCGTAACATTTTTATCATCTTGTGTTTTTATAAAATATACAGTACTCCCCATCTAGAGTGGCCATTTTAACATCATCCCCACTAAGTGTTTTTTATCAGCTTCCCCACGATGGCAAATTTGACACAAGGTCGGATTAGGGTGG
>VCCN01004182.1:6062136-6098982 GCA_006491835.1 Architeuthis dux | reverse complement strand
TTAAAAGTATATATTTAGAATATGAGAACAGTTAAAAAAAAATTATACTGTTACCAATAACTGAAATTTTTGGGTGTTTTGGTGGTTTTGTCCAGCTTTGTGGGGGTTTTGTCCAACACCTTTGCCAGAACACACATCAGGCTTATTTGAAAATAACTTTGACGCCTGGTAATCGATTGCTAGAGAAATTTAAATTATCCATGCGTAAAAAACTATTTTCAAGAAATTCTTAGAGTTAGGGTGCTGTTCCAAATGACTTGTGGGGTTGGGGCATATGTTTTTCTTTAAAATGCATTTATTTTCTTCTAGCCTCCTTCTGACATTCCATGGGGTTACAACACAAAGGTGATCAGATGGTGGATGCCATCGCCAGGTCAATCTGTCAGTGCTACTTTTCAAAGTTGCACCTCAAAAATGTCCCCCAGTCACCCTTGGGGGGGTCAGAACACCAAAACTAGTGGCCTTGTCCTCCTCAGATAGATTGGCAAGGCTGGCGCAAAGTTTGTCCCCAGAGACTTGGTTTCTGGACCAGGCCGGCTACCTTTTCTCTGTCGGCTTTAGCAGGAGGTAAAACTGGGACTACCAAGAAAGAAATTTTCTTTCGTTTTGGGGTGAGGCAAGAATCCTAGGTAGGTCCTAAGTAACGTTCATAAGTAGAGCATAAGGGCACTAGGCTGCCACACTACCATGTCATTCACTGGAGATTATTATCACAACTTCATCTTGAAGCTAGTAAAATAGTGGCTGATCCAGAATTTTTTTTTAAATCCAAAAAGATGTACAAATTATTGTGAACATTGAAGAGATACTTTTATAACCTTGGTACGTCATTTAGCATTCAAGAAATTAGTTTTCTTATTTTTTGTTGTTTCAAGATTAACTTTTATTTGTACCTTAAAGACCATCCGAAAAATAGATATAAACAGGTCTGGTTAGTCACTCAATAGAAACCGTCACATGACCAACGTCTTTTGGCATTGGAAAAAAGGGTGAATCAATCAATAACTTACTTCTCACACCTTTCGTTGGGAAGTGATCACTAAAAAGTCTGCCAGACAGAAACTAAGGGACCAATTTAGCATGAACTTACATTGCAAATTGAATCACCACTAAAAAACTATTTAGGGGGTTGAATTTTTTTTTAAAAAAAAACAAGATTTTTTGTAGATAAGGAGTAAATGTTAAAATTTTCAGCTCTCTAGCACCATTGGTGCAGGCCTGTATGCATGATACACACATAGATAGATAGATAGCCAGCCAGCCAGACCAACTTAAAAACTGAAGAAACCTATGTTGAGAGTTTTGGTTAACGGTTTCTGATAAATAAAACCGCACTGTATATTTTTAGTAGGAAACCTGTGGTGCATTATGTTACAGGATTTTTGCCAAATAACAATCAGGTTTGTTATCCAGTCTACCACTGAGCTTTATCGGCAAATACCACTGGAGCGTTAAGTACTCTCGTACGAGGTGCCCAGTATTGTATTGTTATCTATCAGTATATATCAAGTAGAGTGCTTATGGTTATTTATGATCTTAATCTCAAGACTTAAGTTCATTTCCTGACTTTGGAGTTGTACGAAAATCCGATTGCATGAGTCAAGTGGTTACTTAAGCCTTATTCAAACTATCCCTAAGTCGGCCTCCCAGCGTCTTGTTCATTGTGAATGTCTCTTTGCCCCCCCAAAAATACCAGCTTTGGGGAAGTCGAGATCTCTAAGATGAATGTTTGAGGGCTTTTGAAGTGTCAAGGTTTGGCTACACGATATTATTCAAATGACGCAACTTCAAAATAAAAAAGTAGGAGTATACATTTTCTTGTGTGGATAATAACACCTAGTTGCAGCTGCTGATTCGATATCATTTGTTACCTTTGAGCTGTGAAGACTAAGTTGGGTTTTTTTTAACGAGTATTGATTGTGAAAGGGAGAGAAAAACAATGAAATAGTTAAAACGTATTTTGTGACACAGGATTTCACAAAAGTCTACAAAACCAAAATAAAAAGAACTCTAAAAATAGCCATTGTATTTACTGTTATGCACCTGTTTCATTCTATAAGGTTGTCCAAAAGAAGCATTGATCATCACAGAATGATGCATTGCAATGTAAAGACTAAAGAGAATTTAAGCAAATTTTATTGGTTATTTAATGGAAAATAGGCTTTTCCTTCTTCTAATTCAACACAATTTATTTAAAAAAAACTGTATCCTCTTTCTTATGACGATCACTTCTTTGTTCATTTTCCTTTCTTTCTTTGTGTTGGCAGAGGTATATGTATTCACGTGTGCCTGTCTGACTTTCTTTCTATCTATCTATCTGTCTGACTGTCCACACCATATCTCCAAAAGTGAATGAATTTCAATGACATTTTGTGGAAGGGTGAACCATGGGCTAAGGGAGAATTGATTAATTTTGATGACGTATTCAGTAATATTTACAGTTTCCTCCCCTGCATCGTAGCTATATATGAACTGATTTTCATTCAGTTTTTAGTGATAATGGCATTGGCAGAGGCATGTGCTTTCTAGTTAATCACCACTACCCACAACACTGGATTATTGCTGGGTTTAGGTTATTCATGTGTTCAGACATTTATATGTATCTATTTATGTATCCAGATTTTGCCCAGCCCTAACCGTTCATAGTAGAAACTTGAAATGTTGCCTATACACTTGTGTTTTTAAAATTTGGCCTTTTTAGGGATTACTGCACACCACCACTGTTTAATTTACAAGAAGCATATATAGGTGGTGGTGATTCATAATTTCCCTTGGAATGCTAGTTTTCTTCTTCTTTTCTTCCTTTCATTCCAGTGCCAGATTAACTAAGTACCCCAAGTAGCATATGTTATGAGCCCCGCAATTTCAAGTGCCCCGTGCTAAATGCTTGCATGCTATCAATTCAGATTTAGTTATTCTGCACTTGCTACTATTACTATAGTACTATAAGCAGTATGGTAGGATCTTTTTACCGATTGTGAAGGTTTCTAACACCTAAAGCACTACTATACCTCTATAAGGGCCAAATCCATCCAAAAATGGAGTACTGCGTGCACATCTGGGCAGGCTCCGCTCATCAGGTACTTTCTACACTCAATAGAGTACAGAAGCGAATGCACGGACTAGTGGGTGATGAGCTCTTTTCCACAATCCAACCACTGCCTCATCGTCGTAATGTTGCAAGTTTGGCACCTTTATACCATTACTTCCATGAAAGTGTTCAGTTGAACTACATTCCCTAGACACTCCAGTCTGGGAATTTTCTGTTAAAACTCGGTCTGCTAGCAAGGCACATCCATACTTTTTGGATATATCAAGGACTCGCCACAAGTTCCACGCAAATAGCTTCTTCCCAAGACCATCTGCTATATGGAATAAACTCCCTTCTGAAGGTTTTCCCTACGAGTACAATCTCAATCTTTTTAAATCCAGGTTGAACAAGTGCCAATGTTAGTTTTTTTGAAGTCTCATTATTCTTCATTTTAGTGTTTCTAACTCTTAGAAGTCATTTTAACTGTGTTATTACTTTTTTTGTCTTCATTTTAAACATGTCATGTTTTAGTGTTTCCAACTTTTACAATTTTAACATCAATGGGCTGTTTTAGCATGTGCTGGTCTTAATTCTGCGGCAGAGGTGGCTCCCTTTTTACTAACTCTTTGATGTGAAAAGTGGCCCAAAGGACTTGCTTAGGGTGACTAATACATACATACATAGACAGACAGACAGCCAGCCAGCCAGACCAACTTGAAAACTGAAGAAACCTATGGAGACAGTTTTGGTTGACGGTTTCTAATAAAGACAAAGTAATACTATTACTAATATGTCAGACATATTTGTCATATTAGCTGGCTGTATGACAGGAAAAAATGTATGTGTTTTAACATTTATGTGTATTTTCTTAATTTAGGGCCTTCTTATAACATATGCTACAGGCCCCGCACTATCTAAATCCAACCCTGTTCCACTCACAATCTTTTCCCTTCTTACTCTCCTTCTCTTTAAGTGTATCAACCTATTTTTTCTCACCTTTTCAAAACCTCTACTTCCCATCAAACTTCTTTTCTTTTACCCACAATTTGTTTTTGACAGTCCAGCGCAGTGATTAATACACAAAATGCTTAACCAATAAAGACACCAACCGAATTGGGAACTTTGCACTTTGTGTTAAGTGAACCATGTTCAATTTTTATTGACAAATTGTGAATGCTTGACAATAATCCTTGACAGCCAGACAACCTTTTGCAATTGTCACGCCAAAAAATGCCTTTATATACATTGTCACCCATTCATTCCCATATATTTTATCATCTTCATTGTATATGCTCTATTGATTATTTATGAACTGCTTTTTATATCTAGTTTGTCACTTCTGAGTAGCCGGTGAAAAAGGTTTCGCTCTCAGATGACTTTTTTTTCTTATCCATTTTGGGTGAATTAAAAAGGGTGTGACTATTTCTCTTAGTCCATTATCATACTAAATGTCCCCCTTGTAAAATAGACTTTCAACTAATGATTACCAGATCATTTAACTGGCAAGCTTGGAACCAAGGGTGACCTGGATTTCTGGACCAAGGCTTAGTATACTATACTTATTAGGAGAACAACCAGCATTAGTCTACAGTATCTTATTTATTGTTTGATTTGTTTTCTCTTGAAGAGATCTTTTGGAAATCTTAAGAGTATCCTGTCCGACTGTCAAACTTCATTAATTTTACTTTTTTTTTTAGAAACTATCAACATAGGTTTCTTCAGTTTTTAAGTGATTCTGACCAGCTATGTATGACGCATAGAGGCTGCAGCAATGGAGTTAGAGGGCTGAAAATTTAAACATTTACTCCGTATGTCTAGCAAAAGAGAAATCTTTTTTTAAATTCCTCCAAAAATAAGTTTGTTTTGGAATTTAAAAAAAAAAATCTTTTTTTTTTTTGCTAGACAAAAATGGGGGGGTGGGGGTGAGGGGGATTCACAATGTAAGTTAATGCTATATTGTTGCCTCAGATTGTGTCTGGCAGCGTTCAAGCTTTTTTTTTTTTTAAATATGGAATTTTTAGTGATCCTAAAAAAGGCGAGAGAAGTAACTTATTCATTTCAATTTTTTAAATTGATCACCCCCAACACAGCATGCTACCAAAATACATTGGTTATATGATGGTTTCTATTGAGTGACTAACCAGACCTGGGTTTTCTTTTGCATCATACATAGGTAGCATAAATCGTTTTTCAACATAATTTCCTTCCTTGTAAATAAATGCACTTAACACAATACTTCTCCATTAATCATATAGTACAAACATTACACAGTGAAAATTTCAGATCAAAATTTAGCTAATAACTGTCAGGCTACAGATCTATTCTCGTATAGCAGTTGTGATTTTGCACTTTTTTTCCCTCTGCCAGAGAAGTTGGGGAGGTATATGTATTCCATTGTATCTTTCTGTCTCCATACAATATCTCCGAAAGTACACAATGAATTTTAATGAAATTTTGTGGAAGGGTAGGCAATGGTTTAAGGAAGAATTGGTTAAATTTTGGGGGTGGATTCAGGAATATTTTTTTGATTGGTAGATATTTTCCATTTTTTTTTCATACATATATATACTCATATCTGTCGACACAATATCTCCAATTAGATTTTGTGGAAGGGTGGGCGGAAGGCTACCCAAGGAATGATTGAGTTTTGGGGCAGATCTATACGCAATTAACTACCCTACATCGTAGTTATGTCCACACCACATAATACTGCCAAAAGTTCATGTCTGTGCACACAATATCTCCAAAAGTTCTCAATCATTTTCAATGACATTTTGTGGCAGGGTGGGCAATATGCCAAGGAAGAAGTGATTAAATCTCTGGGATGATCCATGCACAAATACTCCCCCTGACAATGTAGTTGGCAGAGATATACGCTCTCTGTGTGCTTTCTAGTTTGCTTTGTTATTTTCCAAATTAATTGCGTTAAACCATTTTTATGAATCTTTTGCATAAACCAGGATGACCATGAACATAACAAAAACATCCAAAATTACAATTATACGGTCATATACTATTGTAAAATATTTATTGTAGTAGTTTATCTAGACCCAGAGAATATCATAGAGGTAGGTATGAAAAAAGATTTCAAGTGTATAAGCGACACCTGATTTTAAAAATGTATTGTAGACAATGCAGTACACATATATTTGAGTGGAAAAAATAAACAAGATTAAAATGCATCACAGCTGCGCCGTGCAAAAAAAAAGGCATGTTGTCATCTGCAGCTCTCATAATTTGAAATAGCAGTCAATTTACATGAACAAAAAATAGAATAAAATATATGAAAAATACAGCCGGTAAATAGTTTTTATCATTTTGCTATATTTAATTATTCATCCTTGTTATAATATTGTTATATAAGTTTCAGTCGAACCCGATATAGAAAGAATAAAAAATATACAATTCAAAAATTTCAGATATCGGAATAATCGGTAAAAATGAAAAATCTTTTTTCAAAAATTTGTTTCACAGATCAAAAGACTGAATTATAATTAATCGAATAAAACTAAAAATTTAACAAAAAGAAAAATTATTTTACTTAATTTTCCTGTTATTTTTATCCTAAAGTAAGAGTTCCGTTCCAGCAGTCCCTGGACATTATTCTAAAAAAGATAAACATAATTAGTATCTCCAAGGATATATCTGTAAAATGTATAAAAATCAATGAAAGCATGATTATATAAAATGAATAAATCATCAAATTAATAAATGGTTGGGTAGGAATCATGAAAAAAAATTCTTCTCTGAAATTTGGAATGGAAAATTTTATTAAAATCGAATAATATGCCGATTTTTGCCAGATTTTTTAAATTTCTTGTGTGTCGATTTCACGCAGAAATTTTCATTCATTTTGTTCATACCTACATAGAGATATCAAAGAAAGTATGGCACGAAAAGAGATGAATAAATAGGTTTTCAAATCTTTCATGCATCCACCTCCAAATCTCCATTTGCATATTCTGCTTTTTTTGGCTTATTTATTCTTCCTAAAGGAGTAAGGAGTTCCAGTTCAAATCAAGCATGAAGACCTACTTTTAAATATTATGCTGTAAACAAAGCCACCGAAGCATGACATCTTTTAAAAATGTGCAAAAAGCTTGAGATAAATGTAATATATTTGCAAGGCCAACTATTTTGCTTTCAAAACTGCCAACATCTGTGAGGCATCAGCTGAAATCAAAGAACATTTTTTCTTGAATCTTTATTAGTATCACAGGGTCACTATGCGACCCTACTCACAAAAATCCAACATTTTCTTTTCTCAATGTATTAACACCCTACACTGCATGAACTCTTTACTGATCTACTTACAATATGTATATCAGTATCACTGCATGTTTAAATCTATATAATATATATATATGTATTTTACAAAAACATATATCTAATAGAGACAAGAGGAAGCATAAAAAACTTTACTTGGAGGAAGAGATCATTTAGTTTCCACTGCCAAACTCCAGCTTCCAGAGGTACTGCAGGGAATATACAATTTATAGACTTTGTTTCTGTTAAGCACACATGTGCATGACATCACTCTCATACCTAACACCTAGAAATTTATACATGGTTATTACAGAAAAATAGAGGATAAAGCTTTCAAGTTGGGGCCACAATATACAAACCTCCAGATCCAGGTGGATTATATTTCATGGGGATTGCAGATTTGCTGCTACTACTATTAATGAACAAAATTAATTAATTTGTTCATGGATAATTCTAGATATTTTCTTCTACTTGTAAGTGAAGTGACCAACAATTTTACAACAATAATCACTGCTACCCACAACAGACAGGTTTAATCACTGTTACTGGATTTAGGTTATTCATGTGTTCTGACATGTATCTATCTATGTATCCGAACTTCGCCAAGCCTATACCGTTCATAGTAGAAACTTGAAATGTTGCACACACACTCCTCATAAATGTTTTTTTGTTTTTTAAAAATTCCCCCATAATAGGTTTTTAGAGGGGGTGTTCAATATGCAATGTAATTTTATGCTAAATTGGTCACTAGTTTGTGCCTGCTTGTTTTTTGAAAATTCAGACCTTTTTCAAAAGGCAAGAGAGACAACTTTTTTTTTCTGAGATGAATTTGTGCAAACAATTGCCAACCAACCTGACATCTAGGCTGGAACGACAGACCTCTTTATTGTTAATAAGCAGGAAACCAAAGCTTTACATAAGTTTAATAACACATCACACACAGTAATTAAAATGGACAACATTCACTGAAAACCAGATATTATACCAACAGCTGTTCAAAGCATATAAAGACACCTATTTGTATTCTTCACTTATTTCTGAAGAAGTTAGCTCGTCTGACGAAACATGTCAAATTGAATGAAGAGTCTTCATTTGTGATAACACCTTTGGCTTTCTGAATTGTCTTTTATTATAATAAACATCTAGATAGGTTGGTAAGGTCAACCATATCCACTAGCCAGCTTTTTGTTTTAATTAATTTAATTCTAAACAAGTACTAAACCTCACTTTGTATAACGACCAAACTTTGTACTTCATAGCTAAATTCTTACCCAGGATCTATACTTTGCATCTATGTTCAGCCATAGCCTTAATAGAACTTTACAGTCATTATTTGCCACCATCTACTGCTAAGTCTTTTTTTAAAAATATCCTTGTGCTACAGCAATCATTTGCATGGGAAGTGAAAATTTTGGCCTATTTATCTCTGACACTTTTCAATTACTTATAACTTTGATGATATTTGCCCGAGATAAAATTAATGTTTTATACATGAATATAAAAAGTTTTTTATCTTTGATTTTCCTGTAGTTTTAGATTAGACAATGTTTTGAAGAAATAACAATAGAAATGAGACAAAAGGTTTGTTTAGAACAGTGGTTCCCAACCCAGGGGTAATACCCCCATGGGGGTGTGGGGGATTGGGTAGTCCAAGGGGGAATAAGCCTAGGTAAAAATAAAAGTTCAGTTTAGAGATAGGGTTTTCTGCACTTCTATCTATCAAGTCGAAGGCTCAAAATAAGCTCCAAGTTAAGAATGATTTAAGACATGCTCTCTCACTAATAGACCAAAAATTGAAGAACTAGTAGCAAAAGGAATAGAGATCACATTGATGTGTATATCAGTTACGATAGCAGAATTCTTAATTTTTTTTTAAATTGGAATTTCAAATGACGTGTTCTAATTATTTTTGCTTGCTTTCTTTGTGTAACAAATACACAGCAGCAGCTGTACAATTATAAAATTAAACGAATTCTTATTATAAAGATGTCTAATTATATGCAAAATAAAGTTATTATTTGAAATTATTCTTTGTTGCAACTTAAATGGAAGGAGGGAATACTAGTAATCTTATTGGTAAAGGTGGAGAAGACTCGTAAAGGTTGGGAACCTCTAGTTTAGAATATAAAGAGAGACCAAATGTTGTTAGTGAATATTCAATGAAAAATTGTCTTCTATAACTTTTTATTAACATCTAACAAATTTTACCTGAATTAGTCAAATATTATTGAAGTTATAAGTAATTGAAATGCGTCAGAGATAAATAGACCACCTGATACATTAGTGTCTTGAGAAATAATACTAGGAGAATTTTTGTCTGAATTTTGTGAGGCAGGGTGTATTAATCATTGTCCATGCATTCTAGGAAGTGCTTCCACATTCTAGAACCAGTAAAACCCGATGAAGGCCAGAGGGTACATGGCCGAAACATTGTGAACAAATGAATATATAGATGAGAAAAATTGTCTGACCATATCAAACACAATGATTAATACTAAGAGGAGATTACTCAAATCCAAACCATTTTGTTGGCATAACTTGGTGGTGTCTTTTATACTAGGTTATGTGTAAGTTTCAGACTTTATCCATAAAATAGAATAAATATCAATGGACTCCAGATTTCCAAACAATATGCCACAAACCTGCTATAATGGAAAAACATTTTCTTAGAAAATATCAAGCTGAACTACGTGATGCAAACAACATGACTAAAATATCCATTCAGTTTTTTTTCTTTTTATGCTTTAATGATATTTAATATCTTCTCTTGAGAAATTGAAAAACAAATCGACAAGTAAAAAATAGTTGCAGGAAACAAAATAATGAAGAATAGGGCATATGTCAGCTTTCAGTTTTTTGGCCATCTGTTTAGAATCAAGAAGCTCAAGGTCTTTGAGGCTGACTGGAGAATTATGCCAGCCGTTTTAAGAAAAATAAACAAAAAATGTAAATTGAAAAAAAATCTACGGTATTAAGTAAATGTCAACGCTAGCTGAGTAATAATGTTCATCAATATCTCAATAAATCAGCACTTATAACAAATAAGAACATTACAGGAAATGATAATTACAAGGGATGTCCACAAAGAAACCGAACTGATAAAAAAGCACACCAATAAGATGTTTTAGCATGCCCATTACTGTTATGTTGTGTAGTAGTGACTTTCACCTTTCATATAAAACAAACTGCAGCACATCACATGGGTTAGTATGAGTTACACATGCTAGAAAGAGTGTGTGTCTAGTGCATTGGCGTTTGTTTTCTCCAAGTCAACAGACGACGATCACATTGAGATACTGCATTGTGTGATCCATGGAAATTGTTGCCTGACTTTTACAGATTCTTATCTCTTCGAAAACTCCACCAATAGCCAGGCAACAATTTTCATGGATCACAGAATGCAGTTTCTCTGTGTTCATCATCTGTTAACTAGAAAATTTTTTTTTTAAAAACGCAATACACACACGCTCATTCTAGCATGTTTAGCTCAAATACTAACCAACATGGCATGATGCAGTTTGTTTCATACAAAAGATCACTGGCACACAACATAACAGCAGTGAGCACACTAAAATGTTTCATTGGTGCACTGTTCTTTAAGGGCAACCCTCGTACATATTTCATGCTTTTATCTGCATGGAAGAGTCTAAGGTTATTGATATATATCCATGGGTATGCATATATTATAGTTTTTCCTAGACCTATTTCACAATATGTACTGGTATGTGAATGCATAGCCATGTTTGGGTATATGTGAATGTTCTGATATGAGTATTCGTGTGTGTGTGTGTGTCACTCTCCATCTACATGGTTTATAACGTATATCATTGAACAAATAAATGTGTTTGATATTAGATTTTAGTAGGTGGTTAATTTTGTAAAATGTAACTGTACCTTTTCCTCTCTAACCTTAGTCAAATAAATAAAAGCTCCAGCCTCCCAGGAAAGGCTAGACAAACATCCCCAACTGGTTTTTGTATCAGAACTGACATCAGGAATGCCAACTGCATATCAGCGAGTTGGAATGAAAAGAAATGAAAAGGAACACATTTTAAATCTGTAAGATATGCGTGGAAAAGAAAGAAAAAAGGAAAGATATTAAGAATTTTGATTTTATTTCTTTTCCAAACAAAAAAATATCAACATCAAGGTTTTTTTTTTTTATTTGACAATATTTTCCCAAAAATGCAGCCAAGCTGTTAATAAGCTATGAAGTGGATTGTAAAGAATTTGAAGTTAGATTTTTTTTTAAGTGAAGAAGAGTTCTAGAATGAAGAAAAAAATGAATGAGTTGAAGGCAAAAAATGACAACAGAAAGAACGAGGCTAAAAATAAATAAAATTAACATATGAAAATGAATGAATTCATGAAAAGGAAAGAAAAACAAGTCAAGAACACTGAACAAAAGAGAAATAAAGAATGAAAAAATAATGAAGAAATGAAGTAAAACATGAGAAATGATGAAATGAAGCAAGAAAAGAATGAAATCATAAAACTGAAGGAAAAATAATGAAGCAACAAAAGTTTGTGTATTAAAAACAGAACATAAAACAGACTAGCATTCCAAGGGAAATTATGAATCACTGCCACCCATATATGCTGCGTTGGGGGTGATCAATCAAAAAGTTGGAAAAACGGGAGATCAATGAATAAGTTACTTCTCTTGCCTTTTGTTTGGCTGTAATCACTAAAAAAAGGTCTGAATTTTCAAAAAACAAGCAGGCACAAACTAGTAACCAATTTAGCATTAACTTACATTGCATATTGAACCCCCTCTAAAAACCTATTGGGGGGTATTTTAAAAAACAAAACCATTTTCCCTACATATTGAGGAGAGTGAGTATGTGTGCAAAATTTCAAGTTTCTACTATGAACAGTTAGGGCTGGGTGAAGTCTAGATACATAGATATATATAAATATCAGAAAACATGAATAACCTAAACCCGGCAATAAACCAGTGGTGTGGGTAGCGGTGATTAAAAAAACTAAAAACCAAATTCCTGACTGATTGTATTTGCTAGTTATATATATTTACTAAGTTATATAATCCCACTAGTAAATGAAATATACCAATAGAAAGTTTATGATTACAAAAAAGTTTCAGCTTTGTGTCAACTTCAACTCTCAAATGATTAATGGTTATACAAGATTTTACTCATAAAAAATAATCTTTTGTACAAATCATTTTCTCTGAAAAAGATGTTTGAGCAGATTTTTGGTGATATTGATTTTTTTTTTGTAGTTTTTAGCTTAAAATGAAGCTAGTACATGCCTTCATGCATCGTTGTCAACAAATGAATCCATCATTTTCGGATACTCGTTTTTAACAATATGCAGTATATGTCACCATAAATATGTGAGGAAATAAAGTGATTTTAAATTGCTTACAATTGTCAATATTGTAATGCAATCAAACTATAACAGATGTTAGAAACTGTCAACCAAAAACATAGGTTACTTCAGTTTTTAAGCTTGTCTGGCTGACTATGTGATCGCTACCCTACAAAATGTGAGAGAAGCAACTTATTCATTGATCACCCCTTTTTCCAATTTTTACATTGATCACCCCACGTCCCACACATGGCATGCTGTCAAAAGACATTGGTCACATGCCGGTTTCTATTGAGTGACTAACCAGATTTCAAATCTTTTCATTTTTCAAAAATGTAATAATGTTTTGTAGGTTAAACTAAGTGCTATTAAAAAAATGTAATAATTTCTGTTATTATGATTATTAAATTGTAGCAAATATAATATTTTATTAATTTTTCAAATCAGTGGAAATAATGATTGCTCAAACAATAGAATAAGGCTTTGAGTTTTTACCTGTGTATCTCTTCCCCAAAAGATCTGACATTGTTACAATCATCCGATAACTTCACTTTTAAGTAATATTTCTACAATCCATGTTTAACTGGATTATTAATCCCCATTTACACTGGTTTATTGCTGGGTTTAGGTTATTCATGTGTTCTGACATTTATATGTATTTATGTATCCAGACTTTTTTTGTTGAGGGGTATTCAATATGCAATGTAAGTTTATGCTAAATTGGTCACTAGTTTGTGCCCACTTGTTTTTTGAAAATTTTTTTAGTGATTACAGCCAAACAAAAGGCGAGAGAAGTAACTTATTCATTGATCACCCGTTTTTCCAACTTTTTAATTTAACATACAGATAAACAGACTCATACTTTTTGATGGATAGATAGACAGGTCTGGTTAGTCACTCAATAGAAACCGTCATGTGACAAACGTCTTTTGGTAGCATGCTGTGTTGGGGGAAATCATTTAAATGGTAAAAGGGGTGATCAATGAATAATTTACTTCCTTCGCCATTTGTTGGGCAGTGATCACTAAAATAAGTCTGAATTTTCAAAAGAAAAGTGTAAACCTGCATTGCAAAAAACCTATTATGGGGGGGGGGGGTTTCAAAAAACAAAAAAACGTTTTTTCTAGACATAATAAGGAGTAAATTTTGGAATTTTCAGCTCTCTAGCTCAAGTTGTATGGCCTGTACATGTGATACATACATAGCCAGACCAGCTTAAACACTGAAAACAGCTATAATGAAAGTTTTGATGGTTTCTAATAGATAGAAATCAGATAATTATTACAGGATGAGTGCAAACGCGTGAACACGAATATGTGTAAATATGCAGGCATACATGAATGTATGAATGTATGCATGTACATACGACTAAATGTGTACAAGTGAGTATATTGTTGTTTTAAAAACAATTTTTTGGTACAAGGTCCAGCATAAAACATGCTTCAATGATTTTGTATAATACCTGCCGCTGTTGGGATAATGTTGAATGTCAAGTGTCTCTGTGGGTATCATGTCTATTGCCATTTGGCCTTGACATTAAACAATAAGGATGCTGATTGAACATTTCTCTCTATTCTTTCCATTACTGCATTGTGTTCTGTGCAGTCACCTGTGACGAAGAAGGGCACAGAGGTGACACATCATTGTCATTTATAATCTATTTTTGTATACCATACACATACTATAAAGGTGGGCAGAAAAAATGGGAAATACTTGTGACAGTCTTTGTCTTTTTTTAATCACTGCTACCCACAACAGACTGGTTTAAACACTGTGGCTAGGTTTAGGTTATTCTTGTGTTCTGACATTTATATGTATTTATTTATGTATCCAGACTTCACCCATCCCTAACCGCCGAAATAAGGTTTAAGTAGGGGGTTCAATATACAACATAAGTTTATGCTAAATTGGTCACTAGTTTGTGCCAACATGCTTTTTGAAAATTCAGACCTTTTTTAGTGATCACAGCCCAACAAAAGGCGAGAGAAGTAACTTATTCATTGATCACCTCTTTTTCCAACTTTTTAATTGATCACCCCATATACAGCATATATGGGTGGCACTGATTCATAATTTTTTCCCTTATTATTTGTTAGATATTTCATTTATTAACTTCGTTGGCAGAGGTTATGTATTCACCCATATTTGTTTGTTCACACAATATCTCCATAAGTTCTCAATGAATTTCAATAATATTTTGTGGACGGGCAGACCATCTGCCAAGATTGAATTTGGGGGCGGATCCAGGAATTTGTTTTTGTAAATTTAGTATAACTAGGGCAGTGCCTATTCCAAAGGTGCATGTTTGGAAGAGGCCGGACTTTATGGTGTGTTGAGCAGCCCGCCATAGTAGTCATATAAAATAATTTTCCATCATACAAAATTACGGCTTCGAAGTATTTTGGTTACTTCTCTTCAGTGTTGCCAATTTATATATTTTATATCTAAATTTATATCTATAATTTTAGATAAAAAATCTATAATTTTTTTATTTATTGTTATTAGATTTCTCAAAACCATTGATCCAAGAGACTTCAAACTCAACACAGCACTGGCTTGTGTGCTGACTAAAGTCATCTTCGTACAATGGCCAGTTGTTTAGTAATCGCAGTGCATACAAACACAGACATTTCTTTATTTGTAGTTAGATATAACAAAATTGTTGTGGAATGGCCAGTGATCTTCTGTCTAGTAGTCTATTTTGTTCATTCAGATGTAGGATAGAGAAAGAAAAAGAGGTCGAACAAGGGACGGGGTTTCCCTAATTCAAATCGTATGACCACCTCCAAACAACATTCCGGATAAGCCGAGGGTTGTTTCAACATCCTGAGGAAGAGAGGCCGCTATCGGTATTCCTTGTGATGATCCAAACGTTTATATTACATTAGTCATACTTGTTTCTGATATTTTCTTGTTCAGTACTTCTTCCTCACTTAATTACTGATTACAGGTGATAATCATCTCGGCAGATAAAAAGTAGTTGTCAGTTTTCTGAGGATTATATTACTTACCTTAAATAGTCACCAATAAAGATGAGTGCTATGCTTTTTTTCAGAGATTGCACTTCTAAACAAAAGTACTAAGGATGTGGGCAAAACTGTATATAGGTTTGTTAGAATTGAAAAAGCAACAAGTCTGGTTAGTCACTCAATAGAAACCATCATGTAACCAATGTTTTTTGGCAGCATGATCAATTAAAAAAAGTTACTTTTCTTGCCTATTGTTGGGCAATGATCACTAAAAAAAGGTCTGAATTTTCAAAAAACAAACGTGAATGTTGCCGGACCAATTTAGCATAAACTTACATTATAAATTGACCCCCCTCCCCCCCAAACCCTATTTGGGGGGGATTTTTTAAAAAGAAGAAGTTTTTCTAGACATAATATGGAGTAGATGTTTAAACTTTCAACCATCTAGCTCCATTGGTGTGGCCTGTATGCGCCATACATACATACATAGCCAGCCCAGACCAACTTAAAAACTGAAGAAACCTATGTTGACAGTTTTGGTGGTGGTTTCTAAAACATGTAGTTTGATATTTCTAATCAATTCAAAGACAATGCTTTGGATAACATGACTTAAATAGATGAAAATGTTCCAGAAAATTATACTCATTCATACTAATTAGTCGAGTGCATTTATGGTTTTACCCCAAAGAAAATTGCAACAAAAGGTTTCTCAATGGTTTTTGTAGTATCTGGGTTACTAAATGACATACTAAAAGTCTACCAAAGTCTTACCCCTGGAAAGGTGTAATTTTCAAGATGGATTCCAAGATGACTGCCAAATTCTTAAAATGCCCATTTAGTCAAGTTCATCTATGGTTTGATACCTGAAAAATTGCTGCAAAAGGTTTCTCAACAGTTTTTTGTAGTATCGAGTTTACTTAATAACATACTAAAAGTCTACAACAATCTGACCACTGGAAAGGTAAATTTTGAGATGGCATCCTTAAAATGCCCATTACTCCTTAAATATTCATCCTAGACAAGTTTTTCCAATGTTTTTTTTTACCTTTGCTTAGCAGTGGTTATCTAAATCAGGAAAATAGATTTGTTTAAAGACAGTTTTGGATATGAATAAACATTTAAAAAGTGCAATCCTATTTCCAAAGGGTTTTTTCTTCCTTCATCGGCAGAGGCTAATAATACAAGAAAAGATTGCAAACTCTTTTGAAATAAAATAAAACAAGCCGAGCTGCTGCAGGATCAAACTCCATGCCCTACTTCTATTCTGACTGAAGATGATTACTGCAACTTTTGTATTGTATATATAATAAATAATTTTGTAGGTATATAAGACTTGTCAGTTTAGCTCAGTCAGTAAGAGAGCTGCCTAGCAATCACTTGGTCATGATTTCAAATCATGGTTGGGATATGTTAATATATATAGGTTTGGTTTAACTTAACGTGATAAACAAACAGTGAAGAGTTTACTCCCCTAAATTTGTTGAGGATTGTTCTTGTTGCTACAGAGGAAAAACAAAGTCAACTCTAACTTGGACTGGAGTTTAACAAAAACTGTGCTGGCAACTGCTCGATTCAAGTGACACAATTAGAATAATAACAGCAGCTGGTATTTATCCTGGTTAAAACTGCTTCAAAATGGCTTCTGCTTACCTGTATATCAGGGTCTAATGTTTTATATCTTGTAGGCATCCCACGTTCTCATTTCTCAAACACTTATCAACGCCTGATCATGCCAATCATCATATACACCTGGATGCCAATGTTTTAGTTTTCCTCTCTTTTGGTACTGATTGGTGCATTTTATTTCTGTGGTCGGTTTGTATTCGTCATGTTATTTATGCCAACATTTTTTGTTATTGCACTGTCTTCTTTTACTGTTTCTCATTAGTAATATAAGACCTGACAAGATTAAGTCTCTTAACCCTGGAGTGCATCACCAATGATCTATCAACTGTTTTGGTTGTTTATCATGAAGATTTTATTTTGCTTATATAATAGTCCTCATTTATCCAAGAGAGATATGTTCCAAGATTTCCAGCAAATACCCAAACCACGGATAGTACCAAACCCTATATATACTATATTTTTTTTTCCTATACATACCTATGATAAAGTTTAATTCATAAATTAGACACAATAAGAGATTAACAATAACTAATAATAAAAACCAACAATTACAACAATATAAAGTTATATAACGGATAGAAGATTGGTTCTTACCGTAGATCTTAGCAACTTTTCAACCTCAGCAATTATTTCTTTCCTTATTATATAGATAATAAATGACAGATACCAACAGATTTAAAACAACAGCAGTTTGTACTTACAAACTCATTTATTTATACTCTTAATTACATCGACAGCACATCCTTCATGTTCCCTCTCCATATTCAATATGGCGTATGTTCACTATGAACGTAAACATGGTGCTGGAAGTAAATTATATAAACTCTCCAGTGTAAGGGAGATAACTCCATATTAAGTGAAATCCTTATCACATATGTCAAGAACTTTCACCTTTTCACTTAAAGGAAGCACTTTACGGCTTCTCTTTAGCATAACGTAATTTCCAGCATCACTACTATTGCGCTTTGGGACCATTATCAAGTGAAATTTATGAATTGTTTGTTTCTGGGGTTAACTGAAACAGGGGATAAGGGGGGACCATTGTACCTTGTTAAAATGATTATAAGAGGTAACAAATGAATGACTGGTTTGATGTATATGTAAAAGATTTCAAGCAATCGAACACGTCTGCCTTGCACAGTTCCAAGTTGCCTTTTAGTAGGATGTAACAACTGTTAGTTTACTGTGTATTACAGCAGTTTACAATGTTGGATATTTGAAAATTTAAAAAAGGCTTTGATATTCAATGTGAATCTGATTTCACGACCATTATATAGTAGTTGATATGCCATAAAACTGAATTTATTTGTTTACTTAATTGTTAGGTTCCTTAACCTTGTTTGCTGTTGAGGCATCCTCCATTGATTCAACAGTATTGCTTGTTTATCATGAGTGGCTTTAAGTTTAGATTATTGGACCTCATAAGACACTGAGTAACACTACTGGTTTCTCAACACACTAGACCTTTGTAATAGAACTTTAGATCCATTTAAATTTGGAAACTGGATAAAGGACCTCCAGTGATATAACTGTTGGCTTCTCATTATTAGGTGAATATTTTGTATCAGCTTGATGGCATTCATTTTCTCCTGACTTTTTTTGTAGTCTATGGACTTTTAAATTGTCTGAATTTAAAGAAATAAAAGGTAGAAGTTTTGCGCAAATCTTAGTCTGAACTTCATGGTTATTGTAGATTTTACAAGAATAATGATTATATCCTCCAGACTGCTTGATTAAAAATGTGCTTCAATGGTTGTGTAGCAGTGCAGCTGCATGTATTTGCATTTACACGTGCCACATAGATCTCCAAATCAAATCCAGACGGTCAAATGAAAGTGACGAAAATCTAGAGATAACTTACCAACCTCTGTTTCTGCTGTCAGCATTGTTGGTCACAAAAGAAGTGCACCCTTGCAAATAACCACAAAAGTCCTCATATCATTAATATTCATCTGGTTTTATTTGTTACAGCTATTTTTGAAAAGTAGGGTTATTCATTATCTTTGTATCAAAAACACTGGACGGAATATATAGCTAAGATACTTTGCAGATATATACTGCACACTTGACACGTGTATCAATATTGCACAATGCATAACTTATTCTCATACTCCCTAACTACTTCTTGGATGGACAAACAAGTCCTAAATCTAACCTACTGCTGCAATGACATTCTAACATCTCACTTTCTCCCCTTCCATCGTCCCGGGCGAAAAAGCCAACTGACTTCTTTCACTCACTAAAACCCCTCCTCCCAAACTACAAAAAACCTAGCCAATCAAAATTCAGGATTCCGTATTCAAACATTTCGTATTGACTGCTTCATTTGCAACTCTTATCTGTTAATATATCTATCTCAGAGCGTCCACATTACCATAACCATAATGTCTACAATGCTACCAAAATGATAAGATGAATTTCCATGTCCTCAGCTCTGACTTTTTCAACCATGGGAAAAGATTTTGTTTGTCAAACTAACTTTCACACCCAAACACACATACTCACGCTCATACACACATACTCACTTCTTAACAATTGATCCCAATGACAGTTATGGTGAAATCTTTAGTAGCATTGGTAGATTTGGTAAATAACCATAAGTGTCTACTTTATAATTATAATAAACAGTATGATTGTCTTATTCTCCATAACGCTGGACTATTCTACTCAAAGGTAACAATGTTGCTGATAAAAATACCTCCTACCCATCATTTGAAACTATAGATGGAATTTATAGCTAAGATACTTTGCAGATATTTACTGCACACTTGAGATGTGCATCAATATTGCACAATGCATAACTTATTCTCATACTCAAATTTCATTATTTTTTGTCTAAAAGACATCTCATTGAAATTCTAATATATCCGTAGATTTTTTTTCCCTGGCATTAACAAGTAGATCATATAAAGAAAAATAAATCAGGATGCATGTTGTATAGCAATGATCAGCAAGCTAATCTTGCTGTTATTAGCAGGTTTGATCCTCATTGGATCTTCCACTATTGATGGTTTGATACCAAACTATGTTAATAAATCATATGAAAAGAAAACGTTGAATGATCAACAATCTAATTTTGCTGGTTGTTAGTAGGTTCGATCTCCCAGTATCGACATTCTGATACCAACTTATGCTAAGTTATTTGCCAAAAATAAACCCCCATTTAACAAAATACATCACAATAAATTTAAAAACATATGGACCTCAATAAATTTGAGCCTTTTTTTAAGGAAGAGGGAATGACATACCAATTTTTTTTAAGTAATTAGCGATGTTAATTATACAAGGAATTATGCAAATATAAAAATGTTTTCCTTTTAAGATCAATTTTCTTTTTAACCATCAATTTTTCATCAATTTTGTTTAAAAAAATGGGCCATCCTTTGAAACAGGAGAATGGAACATTTTCAGTGATTCTAACCATTGCCAATTTCTGTCATGGAAGACCAATCGCATAAAAATCTCCTACTTTAGAAACTGTTTTTTTGTTTGCAACGATTTTTTTTAAAGAATTTTATTAACACAATGTTTACTCATTGATGTCATTTCTGAATTAAAAGGTTTTTGATTTAAATTTACGAAAGGGTACGAATACAGGTTAAACCGACATAGTTGTTTTTATTACTGACGTTTAACCTTTTTTGTTGTTTTTAACTGTTAACAAAATGTAAATATGTAGTTTGAATTTGATAAATGATTAAAGTCGCCTATTTCGCAATAAAAAAACAAACAACTACGTAATTACTGATGTGTACAGTTTTTTGTTTTTTTTGTTTAAAAACAATTACGTAAGTTTAATCTGTATTTGTGCCCTTCGTAAATTTAAATTAAAAGCCTTTAAATTCAGAAATGACCTCCAACTAAGGTCAGTAAACATTGTATTATTAAAATTCTTATAAAAAGATTCTCCACAAAAATCAGTTTCTAAAGCAGGAGATTCTTATGCATATGGTCTTCCATAGCAGAAATCACCAAAAATGTTCCGTTCTCCTGTTTCAAAGCATGCCCCAAAAATGATTGATATATCAATGAGTTTTTCAAGAGAAGTTAATGATGGAGTTAAAAATAAAACTTAGAATAGAATTTTCCCTAATTTTACAAATGAAAATACATCCATAAAATTGTCTATTGTATTTCTAGGGAAAGGGCTAAAATATAATTCCTATTAGTTGTTAGGTGAATTCATTCTCTAAATTTGTTATATATGATCAGTGGAGCTACACAATTTCCTGAGTAGCATCGTTCAGCAAGAAATCTCCAGCACAAAACTTTGCAAAGACATGTTTGAGCATTCATAGTACCTTCTCCATAAATTGTTCAAATCTTTTTATTTTTATTTTTGCATTTGAGTTGCATTTTTACCTTTCTTAAAATAAAAAGGCATAATATGCCAAAAATATTACTTATTATTTTTCCCATCTTGAAAAATGTTAGAATCAATAAAGAAAAATATGCCAATTTTGATAATTTCTTTTAAATGCATGTTCTGACAGCTGTACACAATACAATCAATCTTTTTGAATGAAGTTAGTTAAAACTAAATCTTCTAATGACAAAAGCAGAATGAACTTATTGGCCAACTTTTACAAGGAAGCACATTAGTTTTTAATACATTCAAAATCAATGAGTTGAGTGTTTTTCATAGATTTTCAATCCGTACCTACTACAGTAGCACCCCTCTATAATGTGGGTGTTGTTGTCCAGGAAAACCAACTGCTTGATAACTGTGGGGTGGGTATGGGCAATAATCAGGTGATAAATGAAAAACGGCAAACATTGTCTATTGTATAAAAATTAAATAAGATTTGAACAAATAAACAAAGACTTTCTTTAATGTTTGTTTTTTATTAACTAATACCACCAGAATAACTACAGTATATTACAGAGAGAGTATACCAAATTTCAGTATTTACAAACAGAATATTTACATAATTACATTAATAAGTAATAGTTACTGAAAACACTGAGACACAAATTCATAATATATATATGTTATGCCAAATCCACAAAATTAGTGAATAAAACTATGTATTTGCTTATTTTTTTGATTATATAAACTTTTGATTGTAAAAAAAATAATTGTTTTTATCCTTGTTTTGATTAATATAAGCTTTTGATCAAATTAAAACTATGCATTTATTTATTTAAAAAAAAAAAAAAGTAAATACATAGTTTTGTGGATTCGGCATAATATATACATGACAAATTTCCAACGATTTGAGATCATGTGAAAGAACTAAGTACATATAAATAAAATTACATATAAACAAGAATTATGTACATTTATTCATATTTACTACAGTCATATAAAAAAGTATACAAGAGTGCATTTTTCATCTTTGCCTGTGTCAGTTACAAGTGCCAAACAAGAAATTATGAAAAATTGTGGAAAAAAACACCATATATTAATTGATTGCAAATTGAAGAAATTTAATATTTTAGTCATATGAGTCTTTTGATGAAATTCTGTTTTTATTTGCGTTTTTCTCGACAAGTGGGCAATAATATAGGTAACTAGCATTTCAAAGGAAATTATGAATCACCGCCACCCATATATGCTCTGTTGGGTGATCAATTAAAAGCCGGGCTGTGATCAATAAAAAAGGTCTGAATTTTGCTAAAACAAGCAGACACAAACTAGTGGCCAGTTTAGCATAAACAAATATTACATATTGAACCCCACCCCTGCGCCCTCTAAAAACCTATTTAGGGGGGGGGGTTAAAAAAAACAAAAAATAAACTTTTTCCCTACTCATTGAGGTGAGAGTGTGTGCAAAATTTCAAGTTTCTACTATGAACGGGCAAAATCCGGATGCATAGATATAAATGTCAAGAACACATGAATAACCTAAACCCAGCAATAAACCAGTGTTGTGGGTAGCAGTAATTAAAAATGTTGTAGTCTACCACCCAGCTACCTTATGCTGCGAACCCCACTATATCGCGGGACTCCTGTATAACACCATTAGGCTAACAACCTATAACTGTGATTTATTTTTAGAAAACATTTTTGATTTTATTTATTTTTGGCAGGGTACACAACTGATTAAAGGTTTGTTAAATGATAGCAGGGTAGGAAGTGTTTGCAGAGATCCTTAGACCTCTTTGTTTTGTTTTCCAATTCTTATCTTCCACAGAAGACTGCACGCTATTCCTTGATGTCTTGGAACAGTTGCTTTGGACATGTGGCATATCCTTGATGGATGGAAAACTATCTACTATAATAATATGTCTCGTATATTTATTTTTTGTCTGTAATACCCCAAATTTAGTGCAGTTCTACTTGTACGAGACATTATTAATAATAATAAGAATAAAATAAAAAATGCATTATAGAAAGAGCCCTTTCTCTGGAACTTCAATACTTAAGTCCCCACTGGACAAAAGCACTTGAAAACATGTGCAATCAATTGCAGTAAAAACATAAGGCATATTAATGTAGAGTAAGAAGAAAGTGCAACTTGACAAAGTTTTTTACAAAATACGTGGCAGGGGCTACAGTTTCAGTGGTTCTCAAAGTTTATTGTATGACAGCACACCAACTGTAAAAATGAAATGAATTAGACCAAAACATTTCAGTGACTTAATAAAATATCAATTTCATATATGCCGTCATTTTTGACTGGTACACTAGTAATGTGTCTGCTTGGATAGTGTAATGGTTAGCACGTCTGCCTCATACAGAAAGTCTCGGATTCAATTCCTGGTAAGTGAATAGTGTGGAAAACTCTTCATTAGGACAAATTTCCCAGTGCACTCAGCAGCTAATTGAGTACACTCTAAGCTGTATGATTAGGGTGGAGGTATCCCATTGGTGGACTTGCATCCTATATCCTTATAAACACTTGTAAGAATAAAGTCCTGGTCTCCACCAGACTTGACACTTGCCAGGATCACTAAGCTGATGCATGCAAAAAAAACTGGGACTTCATCAATGGCCGTTCATACTCCAATGGGAGTTGTCTCTTAAGAGATGGATGCTTTTTTTTTTTTACACCATCATGAACTCTTGGATCACATTTAATTTAAATATCTGGGATGGATTTCCCAAAAGATAGGTGAATTATAGATAGATGGAAATCAGATCATTATTATCAGTGTGAGCACGAACACAGACCCCATATTATTTTGGGGTGAATTTTCAAAAACTAATATCCGAAAAACATGCTCCATGATCCCATCAGCAATCACAGAAAATTTGGTAGCTATAGCTCTAGCCATCCTTCAGTTATTCGATGACAGACAGACATTTGGTGAATTATAGTAAGATTATTTCTAAAAACATAATTATACTGTTTAAGAAATAAAATGTTTGATTTTGGTATATATTTTGATGTTTACTATTCACATCCTCAGAACATTATGACTAGAAGTGTCTCAGGGTTCTTAATACATTTAACTTGCACCAAAATAATTCCTTGCATTGTTATCTTGAAATCAATGATGCAACTGGTAATACTAGTATAATACCTGTTGCTTTGCTAACGGCATACCTAGGGGGCAGCCTGTAAGATTTTTTTTTTTTAAAGTTTGGACGGAAAGTTTACTCACCCCAAAATAATTTGTCTTGACCAAAACACTTATGCAAAGAAGATTAACTCATGCCTAAAAGAAAAGAATCATATAAAGTGTAATGAACTATGATGACTTTGATCTCATTGTTTTACCTTTCCTCATCCTAGGTAAACAATCTTTGCAAAGAAAAGAGGTTATATAGGGAGGGGGATTCATTAACATTGAGGTCTTAGAAAATTTGTACAACAAGAATATTTGAGTGTTTATTTCCGCTCAGTCCGCTCCTGATAACAATTCAGTTGAATATTTTTTTAAATTTTTAAATGTGATAAAAGATTTAATTTTTTCAACTCAGTCGAGAAAGCTGAGAAACTTAAAAGCCCAAGAGAGAGTTGAGTCGAGTGGTCAAGTTAAATCTTACAGGCTGCCTAGGGGTGGAAATCTAAAGCACTGTAGTATCTGAAAAAACTCATGGGAGTTGTCTCAAGCAACCATCCATGGCAATTAACCAAATTTTCCGCTTACAGACATTCAAAATCAAATTCAATTCCACCTCATTTTACTTTCTCAACTTCCTTCTTTTCTAGATGGCCGAGTTCAGCCGTTCTCTTTTAGAAAATATCTTTGTTTCACCCGCTACTCTTTTGCATACCCCTACCATGCTTCTCTCACCCTGCCCTCTTTGATGTCATTGTGTTGCAATCCCATTTTCAGAATCTCTCCTCTTCCCTCACCTATATCAAGGTAAAATTTTTATTCTTAAAGTGTGACAGATGGACAGACAGAAATAATGTAGATTAATAGTGTAATAGATATTACAGAACAAACCTTCCAAGACACTTTTTCATCCTTAAACTATTCACAGTGAAAAAAAAGGAACGTGGGGGAAAAACAGTAAAAGGCGAGAGAAGTAACCTATTCATTGATCACAGGCTGCCAAAAGACATTGGTCACATGACGGTTTCTATTGGATGACTAACCAGACCATTCTTATATTTTATTTTAATTTTCTATTAATCTTATTTACATGTATGTATTCTTATAAGGAAACAACAGAAATTGTAGTGAATCTACTGTGAATAAACATTGAAATTTTAATAAAATCAACCACTTTTTGTTTGACATCAGAACGGGAAACCTTTCTAAAGTCTTATCCATTTCTTTGACTTGGATCAATCCATTTAAAAAACTGAATAAAACACTTTCTTCTTGTGGTCAGTCTTACACTTGCAAAATCTTAGGTCAGGGGTGGGAAAACTACAGCCCGTGAGGCTTATTTGTGTGGCCCACGAACGTTCTTGCAAGGTGATTCCAGACATTCTTGCATAGAATAACGCGCCTAATGAGATTTTGCAGCCAGAAATATACGATGGTGAAGTTTGATTAACTGTTCAGTAGCATTTATGAAGCAACATAATATTAAATTCAGTTTTATCTGTTATTTTCTTTGTGTACCAAATAATACAGTTGTATGAATAGTTGTATTTTATGTGAAAATAAATAAAGTTTTTTGTTGAATGCAGCTCGCTAGAGACTTTACAGATGTTCCATATGGCCCTCAGGGAAAAAAGTTTGCCCACCCCTGATTTAGGTGTTATACATTGATTTATCAAGGCTAGTATCCTCATTTGGGTTGTTATAATCAGAATATTCAGTCATTGTAGTCTCCAACCATCTTCAGGTGTCTGTCGTAATTTCAAATCAAACTCTTTATTCAATTTATCGGGGTAGATTGTTCTCATTACGCTGAGGATATCTTGTAACAGTTAATTCTTCCTTGCGATGTCACTTGTCTCCTTCTTCCACTGAACTAGAGTATATGACTTTTTCTGCACTACCTGACCCAGGGATTGAACTCACAAGTTTACACAACATGTAACACAATCTGTAGCCAGGCAAGTTACTAGATACATTTAACCAACGCTTTTATCCACTCTGCTATGTGTCCCGTAGGACAATCTGGTGGTGGAAACTTGAACTTATAAATCTAATGTCGCTTGTCTGCCTCTCCAACTGAACCAGAGTATAGGCAAAGGTCATACACCTGAAGAAGGCTGCAGGATACATCGGCCGAAATGTTGCAACTATAACAGTAGTCCGATTAAATCAGTGTATAATAATGATAATTCCTTATCTCAGAAATTCGGACAAAAATTTAAATGTTGTTAATAGAGATTTTTATGAATTTTGTGGCAACTGATACTAAAGAACCTCATTCAGTTGGAATAGAATTTAATGAAAAAAGACACTTGAAATTCTTGTAATTGCCAGCCTCGTTTACAGGGTGGCTGCAGATTGTGTTACATGTGGCATAAACTCACTTGTTGTCTACATTGCTAATTTGGGGCAATTCTTTGCTTACTTTTCCCATATTTTATAGCGGCTTTAGCTTATATGAAAATATCATAAGTGTTGACAAGCCAAAGCTAAACCTATTAAAGTGCTTAATGCCTGAATTAAAATTTCCATTAGACTTTGAAAACAGATCTACAGGACAGATGTATCCCAGCAGTCATAGAAATCTTGGGATATATATGTCCCAGGAGTCTCAGAAAAGTTAATTTGTAATGATGCAAAATACGTAGGTACATTTGCACGTTTAATTTACCTCTGTCAATGAAGTTGAAAAGTGGTATATGTTTTTGGCTGCGTCTGTTTGTTGGTTTCTTAGTTCACATTTTTTCATGTCCGCAAGATGTCTCAAAGTTCTAAGTGAATTTTATTCAGATTTTCTGGAAGGGTGGACAATAGACAAAGGAAGAAATTTTTGAGCGGATCTATGCACAATTACCTCCCCTGTCATAATTATATGTCCTAAACACATTATCGCCAATTCTTTTTCCTGTCCGCAAGATACCTCCAAAGGTTCTCAATGAATTTCATTCAGACTTTCTAGTGGCATTGACAGAGGTATGCCCTCTCTGAGTGCTTTCTAGTTTATATTTGATTTATTAATTTTTTTTTTTTTTAGAAATCTGTTTTTGTTATGAAAAAATGAAACATAATTAGTTGATAAGGGACTGAATTCTATTTTTTTGGTATTGTTTTAGGGCTCTCCTCAGAGATCCAGTGCCTTTCTTAGCATCTTTTCCATCTTTAGTAGTATTGTAGTTTGTACATTATTTACATGGATGTTGAAGTGGCAAGTGCACATTTCTATCCTTAGTTATCTTTGACATTGGCCCACAACATTACCACTGATAAAGAAAGGAATTGATGCCATGGAAAGAAATATTATGCCAATACTAGGTGATATGGGGTGGGAGAGAAGAGAACAGAATTGGTGAAGGAGGGATTAAGTAAGGATCTTTTGCTTGTACTTGGAAGATTCAAGATACTTTCATCTTTTTTTCTTTTGTTAACTTCCTTACACATTGAATTTCATGTATATTTTTTGATTATAGTGTTCTCAGCACAATAATATAAACTATCTTTATAATACTAAAAGTCTGATTTTGTTATCTATTTGTGACTTTTAAGTAGCTGAAATTGTACATTGTAGCCAGATGTACTGAATGAAGGTACCCCATAAATGTGCGGTCTTAAAGAATGCAAAATAATCCAGGTGATTTGCAACTTAATGATATTAGTGTCAGGTCAGCGTTTGCACTCACCCCAATCTATACCTATAAATGCCATGGTTTGTGGCTTTGTAACACTGATTTTGGTCACACTAAATATATGTTCATATCTAAGTGTGTAGACCAGCTAAAACTTTGATATTTCTCATATAAAGCCTCAACATATATCTGAATACAAAAAATGAGGATTCACTTACTTAAAACAAATTTTAGACTCTTTTAAAAAATCTCTGTACATAAAATGGGGGACCGTTTAACTATTGTTGTGAAGTAATAAACTGACCCCCCCCCCCATGATAGCGTAAGATGTACATGGACATAAAGAGGGGGATCGGTTTTCTATTGGTATATAGTGGCAAACTGAACCCCCATGATTAATACATCTATATATATTGCTTCAAGTAACAAGTCTGTAGACCAGATACACATTTCATATTTTGCATATAAAACCCAAAAGTATGTCTGAATAAAATGATTTGAAAAGAAAAATTCCCAGTTTTAAAAAAAAATGTCATATGACGGGTAATATTCTAATCTATATTATAATGACCGACTTGTCAAAGGAGATAACTATTAAATGCTAATTATAGAGTAGCCGCCCTTATTTATTTATTTATTTGCAAATGCTTAAAAATTCTGAGTTCATTCTGGGGTCACATCAGATTGTACTAATTTTCTCTCGCAGGGTGACCAACCGGATCACAGGGTTGTCTAGTATATACTAGCACTCATTGTGTTGACATTTATCTCACTGTTGGTGAGCAAGTACAGCCCCTTGTTAAGTACTGACAGGCACAAGGCTGATTACTCCTTAACAAGGCTCTGTTTATTCACCCGAGAGGCCAGGGCAGGGGCTTTGTCTTCATTAGCAGGAGAGCAATTAAAAGCTGAAGAGATAACTGGTATTCTGCAAGAGTTCTTCATCTTTGGACCCTGTGGAGCAATATACATAGGCACAAAAATACTTTCCCTCCCTCGTGCCAACATGAAATATAAACCCTAAATGAATGCTTCCTCTTATTCACTGAATTCTAATGAAAGAGGAAGAGGAATCTTTTGGTATGGGGAGATTTGGTTACAAGGTCAACAGGTACATTCGTTACTTTTCCTTGTTTCTGCCTTTGTGTACATCTACCTAATAGGCAATTTACTTACTTACCCCTCTGTTATCTTATATTATTGCTTTATTTTTGGCTTTCCTTCAGTAACTCACTTTTTTTGTGAGGAGGAGTTTGGTCTTCTTTCTTAACCTGATGAATACATATGACTTGACAAGTACATTCTGTAGTTGTTACAATTAAAAAAATATCCTCCATCTTTTATTTTTGGGCCCTACATTATGCACTAATGATGCTAACTTGGACCTTCTCATCGTAAGATGAGAGCCGAAACAGTTGCAAATCATTAAATTTCTTCTTTTTACTAGGCCCCTGGGCATCCACTGGGGAGTGGGGAACAAACTGGGAATTTGGAACTTTATAGCCAATGAAGGATAATGGTGCTGTACAATTGACTTGACAAGTCCATTCTGTAGTTGTTACAATTAAAAAAATATCCTCCATCTTTTATTTTTGGGCCCTACATATGCACTAATGATGCTAACTTGGACCTTCTCATCGTAAGATGCAAATCATTAAATTTCTTCTATTTATTGGGACCATGGACATCTGCTGGTGGGGGTGGGGGTATTTGGAACCTTATAGTTAATAAATGATAATGGTGCTGTACAATTGTTTTACATAACCCCAACTTAATGTACCCATATAAAAAGATGGTATTATTCTTCACTGGTAGCAGGGTTGCTGGTGGTATATATATTCTGAATATATCCTTTTGTCCCTCCTTGGAAATATATGATTTTGCCCCCACTGACTTGGAAAAGTAGCAGTGGATACACATGAAGACCAATTATTTTTACCATGTACTAATAGATCTGTTTGTCACTGACATAAACATAGTTGTTGCTTTTTTAATGATACATAATAAACAATAAGAATTCTTTTTTTAAAAAGACAACTATTAATGTTTTTGATGGAGCTTCATGTGCAAAAGAAGTGATATAAACTTAAGGAGCCAGCAGAGGGGCTTCGATCCATGTTGCTGTATCATTTGTTTAATCTTTTAGGAAAGACACAATCCTGCTTTAATAGAATTGCAGTCTTCTTAGTCAAAGAATGAATGACATGTATATTTATGTTTGTAAAATCCTTTATGACCACAGTGCAAGCCATTATGAAGTAGGAAATTTGTTGCTGAGGTAATTTATCAAATTCAAACCAAGGGAACTAAAAAGCACTCAGAGAGTGCATACCTCTGCCAATGACATTGTAACTAATAACTGAATGAAAATTGGTTCATATATAGCTATGATGCAGGAGAGGTAACTATTTAAAAAGACTCGTTTTTTTCTTGAGTCTTGCTACATTTTCGTTTGTATCGTAGTGTGTATCTATTTAACTTACAATATGAGATACCTTAATAAAAATGTCTTAAAATTTAACCAATTCTTCCTTACACTATGGTTTACCCTTCCAGAAATTTCAATTGAAAATGTTTGGAGATATTGTGTAGATATATAGCTATTATGCAGGAGAGGTAACTGTAAAATATTCCTGGATCTGCCCCCAAAATTAAATCAATTCTTCCTTAGCCCATGGCCCACCCATCCACAAAATGTCATTGAAATTCATAGAAGACTTTTGGAGATATTGTGTGGACAAACAGATAGACAAACAAGCAGACATGAGTGAATACATATACCTCTTCCAACTTCATTGGCAGATGTAAAATATGTCTTTATTAATTTAATACTCAATGTTAACGTAACATGTCTGGTTAGTCACTCAATAGAAACCGTCACATGACCCATGTCTTTTGGCAGAGTGCCATGTTGGGGGTGATCAATTGAAACATTGGATAATGGCGTGACCAATGAATAAGTGACTGCTCTAGCCTTTTATTGGGAAGTGATTACTAAAAAGAAGTCCAAATTTAAAAAAGCCTGAATTCTGCTGGACACAAACCAAGGGGCCAATTTACTATAAAGTTACATTACAAAATGAACAAAAAAGTGATTTAAAAAATATATTAATGAGTAAATGTTGAAATTTTCAGCCCTATAGCTCCATTGGTGCAGCCTGTACGCATGATAGATACATAGCCAGTCAGACCAGGTTAAAAACTGAAGGGACCTGTGTTTACAGTTTTGGTGACAGTTTTGGTTGATTCTTGCTTTATGATGCAGGTGTGATATTTAAAGTTTTATTCTTGGTTATGACAATAAGCGTATTAAATTAACCTTAGGAAACAATAGTCCAAGTTAGGCAGGAAGTGAGTTTTTAAAGAATTCTTTGAGTTCTGAGAAGCACTCATAAAACATCTGGTTGATGCCTCAACTTGCATCAATCAGTGCCAAGGCTTTACATCTCCAACATCATGACTGACAGTTTGTGCAATCCATTTGCCAGAAAATGTTTTCTGCCACTTGGCACTTTCCTTGCAACTGTCTCAACTAATGATGCTACACTAATGCAGCTGAAAGATTTCACTCAGTGGAATGCATGGGAAGGATAATATCAGACTTTGAAAAATATTAAGGAAGAAAAAAAGAATTATCTGCTGATGCTTACATATCCAACACCTATTATGAAGTGTATAACAAAGAAGAAAATGACTAGCATTCCAAGGGAAATTATGAATCACCACCAACCATATATGCTGTGTTAGGTGCTGATCAATTAAAAAGTTGGGAAAAGGGGAGATCAATGAATAAGTTACTTCTCTAGCCGGGCTGTGATCACTAAAAAAGGTCTGAATTTTCAACAAAAAAAAAGCAGGCACAAACTAGTGACCAATTTAGCATAAACTTACATTGCATATTGAACCCCACTCTAAAAACCTATTTGGAGGAGGGTAAAAAAAACAAACATTTTCCCTACTCATTGAGGAGAGTGTGTGTGCAAAATTTCAAGTTTCTACTATGAACAGTTAGGGCTGGGCAAAGTCCGGATACATAGATATATATAAATGTCATAACACATGAATAACCTAAACCCAGCAATAAACCAGTGTTGTGTGTAGCAGTGATTACAGTCAGGTGTATTCTCTAACTATGATCTATAATATTATTCTGCTTGTTCCTACCTGCGTTGGAATGTTACACTTTCAATAATAATAAGAGGGTAGGAAGAGGGAGGACAGAAAAGAAAGTTAGGTAGTTCAATAAGAGGGTAGTAAGAGAGAGGACAGGAGAGTGGTTAGGTAGTTTAACAATTCCTACCTGCATTCGAATGTTACACTTTCACTAATAACAAAGGAAATGTTAGGTAGTTTAATAAGAGGGTAGGTAGAGAGAGGGCAGAAAAGAAAGTTAGTTTGATAAGAGGGTAGGACAGAAAAAGGTTAACTAGTTTAATAAGAGGGTAGGAAGAGAGAGATATAAAAGAAAGTTAGGTAGTTTAATCAGAGTTTAGGAAGAGAGGGGGAAGAACAGAAAGTTAGATAGTTTACTGAAGGCATGAGAATATTTTTGCATATGAAACTAATTCATATTTAACGATAGAAAATCATTTGTATCAATCAGATCAGTTGTAACACAATCAGTTTGGTCCAGTTGAGTTGGGCTGGCCAGATTGGTTGGTCTGATATTTGGCTTTTTTTTTATGACAACAGTCACTTTTATTGTATTAAAAACAACTGTTTTTTCATCCTACTAAATGTATTTATAGAAGACTGAATATTTTTCCCTACATCAGAAACCTTTAAAAAAGGTTTTCACACTATTTTCTTAATATTCAGTTACCATATTTGCCATACTCTAAGATGAATGGTTTATAAGGATATTTGGAGGACTACCACTCCCTGCAATCCATCCAAGCCCTATAACGGTCCATATTGAGCTTCTGTAGACAGACTCTTAGCCATAATACCAGCACGTTGGAGGCACTGTAATATTTTTTAATTAAAAGTCTGTCCTATATACTGGCATATATTTTTTTTTAAATTTTAACATTGCATTTTATGGACATTAGTATGTGCCCATTGTTTTGCTAATGGAGCTATGTTCTGTGTCAGTATGTTTACACAGTAATTTGAAAGGTTAATGCAAGGTATTAACTAAAATGTTTCTATTCATTTTAGTTAAAAAACGAAATGATAGTAGTTGTAGTTATATTATCTGCAGCCAGCGAACAAACACACATACATACACACAGTAGAACAGCCAAATTTGTGTTCGTGTGTTTGCTTTAATACCTTCCTCTGCTTCTGTTTGTTGTCACAGACAGTCAGCTCACAAATTATATTAAGGATTGTTTTATTCAACTTTGGGTTGTATGGGAGGTATAGATTGCCTAGTAACAACTGGTAATAACAAATTCTATGTTTGTAACTTCAGTTGTCCCATATAAACTAAGTTTATGAAAAGCATGAACGTATCAAAATTCACATATCAGTTCTCAAATATTATTACCCAATTGAGAATTGAATTGTTAATCACATTTACAAAAATGGGTTTGAAGTAAATTCCTCTTTTGAGTCTTTATGCCTTTGACCACTCTGCTAATTATTATATGTGTGGATTACTCAATGTGCAAAGGTCTTCTGTCACACTAAGGGACACAACTGACAGAGTAAAATAGAATTTCATTTATGTTCTAATGATAAATAATAAAAACCCGTTTGTGTTAAACATTACGCAATTCTCCAAGCTCAATCTCTATTACCCACGTATATAAAATGCAATATGTGTCCATATATTTCATATGCGCTGTCATTTCTTATGGCACTGGTAAACTAGTTTATATTATAATAAACAACATGTCCGTCATCTGTCACACTTCCATCTCTCTGTCCGTCGAGAAAAGAAAAAAGGCATGAAAGTAAAATGAGGTGGAATTAAACTTGCTTTTGTATATCTGTGAGCGTAAAATTTGGTTAATTGCCATGGATGGTCGCTTGGGGCAACTCTCATGAGTTTTTTCAGATACTACAGTGATTTAGATTTCCACCCCTAGGTATACCGTTAGCAAAGCAACCAGTATTTTATTAGTAATGATAACAAGTTACTGTCAATAAGCTTCACTTCTGTGGCACTAGGAATTGAATCATAAAGCATTTAGCTCCCCTCATCACTCTAGCCTCTAAGCTATTACTTTAGGACCCATTGCAAGTTAAGTTTAAATTGTTTCCCTAAAGAGAAGAGCAGAGCAGAAAGCAGATGATGCTTGCTGTATGTTACCATATTTTGCGGGTTGGGTGGGAGGAAATTGCATATTTTCCTGTCATAGGAGTGTATTATATCCCAGAAGAAAAATAATATTCAAATTGTTTCAGCAAAAAGCATCCATATTGCTATTTTTGGTTTGTAGCTTTTATTTATTATGAGAAAAGCTTTGCAGGTTTTCTCTTCTTGCTTCACTTCCAAAGCGGAAGTTTTGTCAGTAAGGTGTATGCTTGATCAGGGAGTGTGAATGACTGATTCACAAGGAAAATAGCTTGCATTCTGTTGATAGAGTTGTTGTATGCGTTCATTGTGCATATGTATATTTGCTTACATGGCTTTGTTTATATGCACTATTTACTTTACAGCAACAATTTTTCATTTAAGCAGGTTTTGTTAAAGACAGCAGACAAGGATTGTTTTATCGGCCAAGTAGGACGACTTAACTGTCAAAAATGCATTGTATCATAAGGACTGATTTGACCGATCACCACTAAAGAAGCTAACATTCTTTTTTACTGTCGTACTGCAATGACTGTTTGAGTTTTAGTAAAAAACAATTATTTTATTTTATTTTTTATTAAATCAAATATTGTAAACCATTTTTATTAATCTTTGACTGCTATTTACCCGCATCTTAATTTTTAGTAGTTTTTTTTTAAATCACAATATGTAAAATGGTTTAACAAATAATAGCTTTTTTACTAAAACCAAGTTGAATTGTAATTAAAAAAACAACTGAAAGTTAAGATGAAGGTAAAAAGTAGTTAAAAATTAATAAAAATCGTTTGTCTAAATAAAAATAAAATAATAAAATGATCGACTGTTTTTTTTACTAAAACCAAAAGTAAACCGGCATTACTGAAATTGTGATTAAACAAACTAAAAATTAGGATGAATGTAAATAGTAGTCAAAAATTAATAAAAATGGTTTACAATACTTGATTTAATAAAAAAAAATAGTACATTTTCAGCAAAATCTAAAGTTCTAAACATTTGGTTAATAATCTACGTCCTAATTTAATTAGTATATACTACTTAAAAGAAATTAAAAACTTTACAACCTTTTAATGACTTTTTTGAGAAAGCATCGAGATATCAAGGCTGTAGGAGGCTGCACACGATGGTCTAGAAGGCTGTATGTTCCCCAAGAATTGGGGAGAAAGTATTTTCAGCATTGTAATTTATTACCTTTACTCTTTGAATTCACTTGTATATCTATCCTCAGATATAATCCCCTTGTTTTTACTCAATGTCATTTTTGCTTCTTCATATTAGAAACCAACAACCAAAACTGTTTTCAAGTTCGGCTGACTGGCTATGTATGTATCATGTGTACAGGCCACACGAATGGAGACAGAGGGCTGACAATTTTGACATTTACTTCTTATTATGTTTAGAAAAAACATTTCTTTTTGTTTTTTGAAAATACCCCATAATAGGTTTTTAGTGGGGTTTGGAATGTAAGTTTATGCTAAATCGATCCCTTCGTTTGTGTCCAGCAGCATTCACATTTGTTTTTTGAAACGTCAGTGATTTTAGTGATCACTGCCCAACAAATGGTGGGGGAAGTAACTTATTCATTGATCACCCCTTTTTCAAATTTTTTAATTGATCACCTCTAAAATAGCACGCTGCCAAGAGACATTGGTCACGTGACAGTTTCTCTTGAGTGACTAACCAGACCTGTTTTAAAGTATGTTTGTAAAATTGAAAGCTTATAGGATTTGTGAGGACCTTGATGTTGCTTTTCATTTGTCTGTTGCTTTTCTTCCTTTTAAAAAATGTAAGCAAATAAATTCCACTAGCATTGTGCTGAAGAGGATGTGTATAAACAGTGAAATATTTACAAAATTCATTTATTTTTTGTTTGTTCCTTTTATCAAATATTTGTCACAATATTTAGAATAATCTTATTAACTCTTAAATTCATGGACTGCTTGTAACCACTTGACAATGGAACTCTTCAATGAATAGAATTAAAAACAATGGAACTCTTCATTGAATTGAATAGGAAAAAATAAAAATTCGCCTAATGGTCAAAGGAGGATAATTGCAATCAAGATTTATATCCCTTGATAAATTTCCCTTCTTAAATTTTATGATTTTAAGTGTTAATATTACTATGTGTGATAATTTTTAAATTCATGGACCGCTTGTATTGACAATGGAACTCTTCTGAGTTATTTCTCTTGATAAATTTCCCTTCTTAAATATTATGAATTTAAGAGTTAATGTTACTATGTGTGATTTCTTTTCTCTCTCTAGAGTGCTTTCCTGGTACCAAAGGTACTGAGCCTGTTCAGT
>VCCN01004182.1:5978389-5992111 GCA_006491835.1 Architeuthis dux | reverse complement strand
AGATCACACTTATTATAGGGGATCATCAGCTGTCTTCCATTATATATATAAATGCGAGAGAGAAAGAGAGCAAGAGAGCGAGAAAGAGCACGAGAAAGAGAGCAAGAGAGAGATGTGGGGTACAATTGGATAGGAGTTATCCAACATTATGATAATAGAAAAGGACAGTGTGGAGACAGTTTCATTTATTTCCCTACATGTTTCAGCTGTGCACAGCCATTTTCAAAAGCTGAAATGAAAGTGAGAAATACAAGCTTTGGAATGGAATAGAGGAAAAGTGGGGGTGAGGGTGGGGGTAGATCTTATCTGTGAGAGGGCTGACTGTTGGAGGTCAATTGTGGTGGGAGAAGATAGTGGGCTGGTTGTTTTGGGTGGACCTTGGGGGGTGTGTGTGTTAGTGAAAATCATGTGTGTATATGTATATGTATACCTCATAAGCTTGAACTGAAAGATCCTTAGATGTGTTTTGTATAATTCTGTTCAGATATTTCTTTTCCTTTTATTGGTCATGAAAATGTGTGGGAGATTAGTATATTTTTTTTTTTATTGGAGTGGTCCTAGGGAAGAAACCCAAATTATGTTTTTTTTTTTGCATAGACATGTCATGCAACTTCAGTAAAAAGGTTGAAGGGTGTCTTCCATTTTAAAAGTACTCATAACACTGAGACTGGAGACATATTTTCAGGCACTGTTCAGTTAATAGCATTGCCTCGTGATCATCTTGGTTAATATGAAAATTAGAAACCATCAACCAAAGCTGCCAACATAGATTTCATCAGTTTTTAAGTTAGCCAGCCAGCCAGACCATCTGTGTGTCACACATACATGCTCCACCAATGGAGCTAGAGGACTGAAAATTTAAACATTTACTCATTATGACTAAAAAAAAAAAATTTTAAAAAAGAGATTTAATGAAGGGGGGGTTCAATTTGCAATGTAAGTTTATGCTAAATTGATTCTTTAGTTTGTCCTTGGCAGCATTCATACGGTTTCTGAAAATTCAGATTTTAGTGATCCCTGCCCAACAAAATGCGAGAGAAGTAACTTATTCACCGTTTTCAAATTAATCACCCCCAACACGGCATGCTGCCAAAAGATGTTGGCCACATGACAGTTTCTATTGAGTGACTAACCAGACCTGTTATTCATTGTTAGTATGAGGTGCTTTATAAACTCCAGTGGTTTTCAGACTTTGTGTGAAGGCACACTAAGAAATATATGTGACTTATGCTGCAGACCCACTGTAAAATGAAAAGAATTAGACAAAAACATTTTAGTCAACAATGAAAATTCTATTAGTATACTAATATACATACTCTTCATCCACCTCCCACTTTTTTTTTTTTCATCTGTCACTTAAAAAAAAAAATTTTTTTTAAAAATAAAAAAAATAAAAAAAAGGTTAAGAATCTAGTTATAAAACCAGTAAATTGGCAACTCTGCAGTGGAAGTGGGACAGACATAATACCAGTACTGGGTGCATTCAAGGCTCTGCATATTTGCGTTTTGGAAGAATTTACGCAGCACATTTGGGAGATAGTTGTGGCACATAGTTTGAGAACCACCGTCTTAGATGTTGTGCATAACATTCTACAGATTACTTATTATTCCTCTGACTTGCTCTCTTCCAGATCACTGTTAGACATGATAGAGCAGCTGTCAGCATTCCTTAGCATGTCAGGGTGTTTCAATTCAAAAGCTGAATATTAAGAAAAAGATCAGTTTTATGCTTAAAGAAAATTATAATCTGCTTAGAAAAGCTGTTTGGTACGTGATGATGACAATATAGGAGTCAGTATGCCATCAAGCTACAGAATTAAAACTTTCAACATGGGTTTCTTCAGTTTCTAAGTTGGTCTGGCTATGGATGTATTATGTGTACAGGCTGCATTAGAGGGCTGAAAATTTAAACATTTACTCCTTGTTATTTGAAAATTCAGACTTTTTTAGAGATCACTGACCAACAACATGCGAGTGAAGTAACTTATTCATTGATCACCCCCAACATAGCATGCTGCCAAAAGATGTTGATCACGTGATGGTTTTAACTATTGTGTGACTAATCAAACCTGTCTTTCTTCAGATTGAAAGGTCTTCCTTGCTAGTATCATACTTGTAAAATTGTAATTTGTTGTTTTCTCTCCCTCTTTTCCAGGTTCTCGACAAACATTTTTTGGTGGCCAAGTGATGCGTTATGCAGATTTGTACGGGTCTTCTATCCTTAACTTACTTTACTATCCATTCAGTTACGTGTTCAGAGCTCCTTCAATGTTGGTAAGCAAATACTTTTATTCTTTGGTTATTTATAAAAGCATCAGTGTCACATATTTTTCCTATTCTAGCCGTCTTTCACTTTTGTAAATGAAACGGGCTGTCATAAATATATACAGGCTGATGGATGATTATGGGAGATTAGATCAGATTAGATCTAGATGCTGATTAGATTGGCTTCAGATCTTATCAGAGATCAGTACTGAAGTAAAGAAAGTAAACCATTACCGCTTCCAGTTCTGGAGTGTGTTAACCAATATTAACTCTTAAATTCATACTAATAAAAAAAAAAAAAGGTAATTCAAGGAGAGTAACTGCTGATTAAAATTACCTCCCTTGGACTTTTTGGTAAATTTTTTTTTTATTTAATTCAATTCAATTCAAAAAGAGTTCCATTTTTTAAAATCCTATTCATTGAAGAGTTCTACAGCAGTTAGAAGCTGTCTATGAATCTAAAAGTTAACAATCATACAATCAGTATGACTGCAATTACCTAACTCGGAGTAAAAATACAACTTACGGCAGAATAATATAAGTACAGCCGAAGTTTACAAACTCATATAAATACGCAACACCAAATGAGTTTGAAAGACGGGCATTATAAACACCCCTCAAAAGAGGTTGGTTTTTTAATTACTGTGTTTCCCAGCATTGATGACACTCCCCAATTTTGACTAGCAAAATTTTGAAAAAAAAACAGAATAAACATAAAATTAAGGTGTCAGCACTTTCACCTACCTTACCAAGATGTTTGTGGGTGGCTTAGCGACATGTAAATCCTCTTCACTGAACACAACAAAATTCATCACAGAACAACTGAACACAACCAAAACAGATGGTGGGTGAGAGTTTGATTAAAATAGTCTTGTTATTATAAGATTTATTGATAAACCTTTTCAACATGTTGCAGTTTTACTTCTTTTGCCACTTTTGAGGAGAGTGAAAATACTGATTATATTGATATACAACATCTATATTACTACTAGTCTGTTGGTTCATCTATCGTACAGAATTACACAAGGAAGTAGAAGTAGGAGCAGAAGCAGAGTTTGACTCTGGAGCAACCAGGCTTGTTGTTATAAGATTTATTGGTAAACCCTTTTTTAACATGTAGCAGATTTATTTCTTTTGCCACTTAATATTAGTCAAGGTTGTTTGATGAGAGTGAAAATACAATGTTGATGTACAACACCGATCACTGTGGCCCAGTGGTAGAGTGTTCGCCTCCAGTTCAGTAAGGTGTGATTCAATTCACTGCCGAGTTATACCAAAGACTTTAAAAGTAGAACTCAATGCCTCTCTGCTAAGCACTTAGCCTTGGGGAGAGGTTCCTTAATCCTAGACCTTGTGCTAAGAGGTTACAGCCAAATCACGTTGGATATACCAGTTCTCATAAGATCACTGAAGTTAAGCAACTTCGAGCCTGGTCAGTACCTAGATGGAAGAACGGAACTCCAACAGAAGTGGGTCTTACTAACTCAAAGTGGAGAATGGTGATATATACATACATTGATATACTACAATCTAATGGCTCATTTACCATAGTATACCGGTATAGGAATGAATTTTTATGATTACTTTTATTTTATTTTATTTTATTTTTAATTACTATTATATACTTAAAAAAAAAAAAATGGAGTCCCAGTTTCCTTTGCATACATCTGCTTGGTGATCCTTGCAAGTCTCAAGTCTGGTCAAGACCAGGACTTTATTCCAAGAAGTTTTTATGACCACCTCCTTAGTAGGATGCAAGTCCACTGAAGGGATACCTCCACCATAATCACACAGCTTAGAATGTACTCAATTAGCCGCTGTCTGCACAGGGAAATTTGTCTAATGAAGAGTTTTCCACACTCTTCGCTAATACTGGGAATCAAACCCAGGATCTTCTGTGAGTGAGGCAGGTGTGCTAACCATTACACTGTCCGAGTGGACACTATTTTATACTAAGCATAAATAATTTATACACTTCATCCAGAGGTCATATACAGGAGTTCAGATTAAAGCCACTTGATGCCCTAAGCACACTGCAAAAATGGTGCCCCCCTCCTTGCTTTACTGACAACATTTTCAGAAAAAGAAAAAACAATTTTTAAAGTGAAAAAATACCTGAAGAAATGAAGGTCATATTCATTCAAAACACATCCAAATACATAAGAAAAATACATTTTCCCACAAAAATACCCTACTTGACTAAACCGAATCTTTACATATGAAACTTGTGCACGATGACCAGTTTCCTACAATAGTATTTGTGTGGTCGGTTGAATCATTTGGATATTTGAATTAACTCTATATGTAAGAGAGAAATAAATGTTCATAAAAGTTGGTTATTATCAAAAATAGCTATTTTTAAGTATTGTTTAAAATATGAGCACTAGATAAATGATAATGAAAGGAAAAAGAGGTTCAACCTGTACTATACTTTAAAGGGCACCAACGTTCAACCTGTTCGGGGCACCAAGAACCCTAGAGCCGTCCCGTACACATATCAGGAGAACACTAGCAGGCATAGATTCAAGAATATTCTTTTCTTTGAAATTTATTAATTGTATAAATACAGACGGTTGCTAACCATTTGTTAATATCCTCATATAGATTGGTTGATCTCATTATCTAAAACAAAAACTGTTGGGATTTAATGCATATTTCCTTCCCAAGTCACATGAGACCGATAGTACTTAGTTAGAGACAGGGCCAGATTAAAGCCATTTGATGCCATAAGCACATCCCAAAAATGGTGCCCGTCCCTGGTCATCCCATTGCTTTACTGACAAAATTTTCAAAAGTGAAAAGATTCCTGAAGAAATGAAGGTCATATTCATTCAAAACACATCCAAATACATAAGAAAAATACATTTTCCCACAGAAATACCCTACTTGACTAAACCGAATCTTTACATATGAAAGTTGTGCACAATGACCAGTTTCCTACAATAGTATTTGTGTGGTCAGTTGAATCATTTGGATATTTGAATTAACTATATATAAGAGAAGAAAAAAAGATTTGTATTCAAACTTTCATGTTAAGCAATTTAAACAACTTTTGATAATTTAATGCGGAAACTGCAAGAAACCTGTGGTGACCCCTTCTCTTTTGATGCCCTAATCATGTGCTTATTTTGCTTAATGGTTACTCCGAACCTGGTATAGGCCTACTAATTTGACTAAAACCACAAATAGCATAGAAGTTGTTAAAAGTAGAATTAGCTAATTAATTATTTCATCCGTCTTCTATTTTTTTTTTTTCTCTCCCACCAGATGGCACATGAATCCACAGTTTCCCACGAGAACAACATTGAAGGATCCAGTGACTTGATGGCTATTCGTTCACGTTCTTACACCGATAATCTTTCATGTGTCTCACCAGAAACTTCTATGGCCAAACACAAATCTCTGCAGCGTGCTGACAGCCTAGTACCTAATCTCTATGCAGATACCCCGAAGGAGATCACTCAGATCCTGGAGTTTGATGAGGAGGAAGCTCCAACTACCTGTAAGACAGATGATATCCAAGAAGAAGATGAAGACAACTAATATAGAAACACATCTTGTTTTCCTAATAACCTTTTAAATTGGTTTCATTTTATACAATATATTCCTCTTATATACTATTCTACCATATATTATTTTTGTTGATTATTTCTAATGACATTTTTATACTTTGTGTCTCATACTGAAAAAAACAAGAAGCAAAAAGAGAACCTCATTTTTTTTCTAAGTGCTCCTGAGGAGATTTTGTGGTATCTTATTAGTGTTAAAAGATCACCTTCATTTACACATTTTTTCTTAAAGTTTCTAATTATTCGAAACTTAAGCATTTCCCTGGTTGTATCAAAATAAACATTTGCAACTAGGATGAATTGAACAATTAACCCATTAACTGTGGATTACAGGAATCAGTTCTAACTGTGAGCCACAGCTTTTATCTTGCAATGGATCACAGTTAATAGATTAACTAATAGACTGACAATACAGTCATTATGTTTTGGAAAAGATCTCAATATACTCAAACATTTTCTTATTAAAAACAAATGGTGAATAGTAGACAAAACCAAATTATAATTTGGCTATATTCGCTGATTTTTCCTTTAGATATATTCAGGGTATTTTCTTGGCAAATTGGAATTTAGAAATGTTAGTTCTTGTCTGAATTTTGTTAGACAGCGTGTTTTAATCATTGTACGTGGTTTAGTTGGACTATTTTCATAGTCTTTGTTGTTCACTTTTTCACAACCTTCTGGCTGTGTACCCTGAAATGTTGTGAAAAAATTAATAACAACGGCAAGGAAAATAGTCCAACTAAACCATGTACAATGATTAGAAGTGTTAATCGCAAACAAAATTCCTTTGGTAAAGATCTACATCGTTTAACCAAGTCAAAAAAAAAATAGAAACAATTTTTTTTTTTTGCCACACATGCACCCTTAGGCAGCCCCACACCAAAAAAAAAAACAATGAAAGCACATAAAAAAATCGTCATTAAAATATCAAAAAAGCCTAGTTACCTTCAAGGGAAGTAAAAACATGCTTTGAAGCCTCACTTCCATACAACGGACTAAAAGTAACGGCCCAGTTTACCATACAGTTACATTGTAAATAGAACGTCCCTCGTAAACCTTAAAAAACATTTTTTTCTAAAAACTAACCACTTCTAGGAAGAGTGTTAGAGTCTAATGGATTAAAAGCACAAAAAATTACTGGCGAAAAAAATTGATTCTATTATTTTTTTTTTTTTACTTGATTAACAGATGTAGATCTTTACCATTCCTTTAAATAAAACTATATAGTCTTTGTAATTAAAATACCTCAAATTAGAAAAAGAAAAATACATTTTGTAATATTGATCTTTGACTTAAAAAATTCACTAATTAAGTTTTGGGTCACAACAGAAGCTGATTTTATGTTGAAGCGGCCTACAAAAAAAATACAAACTATGCACAAATGTTCTCTAAATAAAATCAAAAGCATAGAATCAAAAGCATTTTGTTTTCCCTGTTTAATTATTTTTCCAGATCAATATCTTGATATACATTTATTATTATGTGATAATTTAAGTAATTTATAATGATTATTATGCTTAGCTGAGAACACAGCTAAGCATATCAGCCAATCAGCTGACTGTAAATGTGCCAATATGGTGCACTGATTAGATTGAAAACATTATGTTAATAATACAAGCTATGGCGGATTATCTACAATCCGGGGCACATAAGCTGAGGTTTAGTAAGGCTGCACCTGACCTTGCCCCCATATTTCGTTGAATAGTGTTAAGTAACGTTAACTTATATTGGTGTACTTATGTATAATGTACTAGATGTGTAATATCATGAAGTTATCTGAATCAATTACAGCCATTTTATTCATTTATTTTTCATTTTCAGTACATTTCTACTTTAAAAAAGAAATTCCATATTTTTTAGTTTACATGCTGTTATCAACACTTTTGTAAACATGTACACTCAATTAAAACCTTTTTTTTTTTTGTTGCTCTCAGGCGCCAAAGCTTAAGCCTACTCAGCAATAGTTAATCCGCCACTGTATACAAGATATTTTTGCGTTTTTCTACTTTAAATGGAAAATAATCTTATTTTGGTAATTTCTAAAATGAGCAACAGTTCAACCCTGGGAAATCACATTATGTATGAAAAAAAAAAAAAAAATCATGTGTCATTTGTGCAACATGATATTTTCTACCTTTTTCTTTTGTCATGTATTCATTTTTATTTTATGACTGTCTTTTTTAACCTTGTTGCACCTCACTGTAATCGAATAACTGCTGACCAGGTATTCATTTAAATGAGCAGCTATCCTCTCCTGCAAACACTTGAACACTTTCTTTTTTTTTTTTAAACATTGCTCAAAATATTAACCTTAAAAATAAATGATCATTTATTATAGAGATATCATTTTTGCTACTCTTATTTATCACTTCGATTCAGCCTATTATTTTTGTCTCTCCTATTCCACCATTTCATTTTGTGACTCTTTCAGATGCAGTTAAAACTTTTACTCCTAACTTCCTATTTCTTCTCAAATCTAGATTCATATGGACTGAATTGCATGTTTCTCTTTTTTGCTTACCTTACTGGTCAACAGCTTATGTTTATTCAATTATAAACTGATTTGTCTGACGTGCCTAACCATATACTTTTAGAATTCATTTGATTACTCTACAGCTATAGAGACTTATTTTATAAATATGAAAAAACAAATGAGATTATTCAAATAGCTAGTAGTTTGACTTTACTAAACATATCAACAAATAGCCGGATTATATACAAGCCTGAGAGAGGAGCAATGAAAAATTCTTTCATTTTTTTTTTCAGTGAGATATGAAGTTCCTTGAACCTTTAAACCAAAAACAAAAAGAAACAAACAATTTGTAATTTATTCAAGCATAACTTTAGTTTGGACAATCAATTCATTCTACAGCCTCTTCAGGTGTAATAGAATGAATCGCCAAAAACATGTCAACATCAAGGATGCGAAGAACAGATTAGATCGTCCAAACAAACGTTGATATGACAATGACTTATCAAAATTATAGACAATTTATTCAAGCATCTTATCTAACCAAATTGTATTGAATTCTTCTGAATTATCCAAAATGTTGGTATTTATTCACCTCCCTACAAAGGCAAATTCGATACAGGGTCAGGTTTGTTGTGGGCCCCCGCACTCATACATGAGTGGGTAATGATAAAAATTGTCTAGTTCTCAGCACATGCGATGGGGAGGTGCAGCCTGTGGGAGTGGTCCCCTGGGACTAGCCAGAAACCATACTCAAAAGGAACCAATAGTTAAAATCCCCATAAGTATGAAGATCTCAGTGTAGACTGAACTCTTTCATTAGGTTTTAACTAATTTATACTAGTATCCAATTCTACCAATGCCATATTATTAGAAACTGTCACCAAAACTCTTTTAGTGATCACTGCACAACAAAAAGCGAGAGATGCAACTTATTCATTGATCACACCATTTTCCAATTGGTCATCCTGAACACGGCATGCTGCCAAAAGATGTGGGTCACCTGACGGTTTCTATTGAGTAACTAACCAGACCTGTTTTGCTTTCTGTTCTGGACTTGATATGTTATGCTTGAAATAAAGTGTCAGAATGTAACCGATTATATAATAATCCTTTTTTTTCCTTACTGGTTTGGTTTAAAAAGTATCTTGCATCTGCATTTCAAGTAGTTTATATATATTTATCATTAGAATTCATATTTTGCAACCTTTTTCTTTTTTCCAAATTTGGCATTTTTATATACTTATTTGGATTATTTTTATCTTAATTTCTGAGGAGGAATTATTTTTATTATACACGGATTTACTCAGACTAATGCCCTCACCCTTGGTTGTTATAATCATAACGTTTCAGCTGTTGTTCCCTCCAGACTTCTTCATCATTCATAGTTAGTAACCCTCTGAGAATTTCAAGCCAAAACCTTTATTTAATCCACAGAGGTAGATTGTCCTCATTTCGCTGTTCCGGCTAGAGTATCAGTTAATTCATCCAAGTTAATTCATCCTGGAATTGACCAACGTTTTGATAGTTAAGCCAGGTGGAATTAGCTTCAGATCTCTGCATCTGTACAGGAATGTTAGATGGTTCGACACTCGTGCCAGTTTTTGCTGGAGCTTTTCTAATCGTCTCCATTCCATTCTTGTATCAAGTCAGGTCCATACAGATTTGATCATTTTTGTCTGAATTTAGTAGGAAGAATTACCTGATACAAGATATCCTCTGGCATGGACAGTGGAATAAGGACAATCTACCCCTATGGATTGAATAAAGAGTTCAGTTCAAAATTCCCAGAAGGTTACCAATTATGATCGACACCTAAACAAAGCCGGAGGTTACAATGTCTGAAATGTGACTACAACAACCAAGATGAGGACACTAGTCAGAGTAAATCAGTGGATAATAATTGGATTAATGTTCCCGGCTTTTATTTTGTTTGTTGCCTTTTTAATATTTGTCCCCAGTCATCTTCATGTATCAATGTAAAAATGACTCACTGAGGTCTTCATATAAACCTTCTATTGTAAAGTTGGAAATGACTGAGGAAAATACTTCATTAAGAGGAAAACAATAAAAAAGAAAATGTTAGTCTCAATAAGATTTCATCCTACAAATGTAGACTCCTTATATACAGGCATTGAGATGTATAAATAAAATCTTCCTTTTGTTATAACCTTGCATTGTAATGGTTTTATGGTGCTATTTAAGAGATTGCAAGTTATTTCTTTTTATACTGGAGATATAAAAAAAAAAAAAAATTTTTGTACAATTTTTTAAAAATTCCATTGTTTTTTTGTTTACCTACCTTTATATATATGTGGAATCAGTGTTCAGCTAAAAATAAAAGTGAACATGTGATATTTCAGGTAAAGTGTGATTTATAGGGTAATATTATATCTAAAGTCAACATTCATTTTTAAGTTAAAATATTTGAGAGTAGAATAAAAGTTATTTCTATAAACATTGTCTATGTAATTATAAAATGATTACAATTAAAAAAAGATGAATTATGAACATTTTCATATTTAACTGTATTTGATGGTGTATAAGCAAAAAAAAGATACTTCCTTATTTCAGCTAGGAATATTTAGAAAATACTAGACAACCCTGTGAACCCGGATTTCTTTTACACATTTGTAAATAAATAAAACAAGACTATTCTATAATTAGCATTTAATAGTTATCTCCCTTGACCACTAGGTCAATATAATATAGATAGGGGTGAGCGCAAATGCAGACCCTACACTATTAAGTTGCAAATCACAAGGATTTTTTTGTGCATTCTTTAAGTTAGCACATTTTAGGGGTAGCTTAATTCAAGACATCTGGCTACTATGCACCGTTTTGGCAACTTAGGTCACATACACATAAACAGAATCAGACTTTTAGTATTATATAGATCCATAGTCTACAGTAATAAAGACTAAATATTGACTGAAGGAATATACAATAGGTACAAATCTTTCTTTTTTTTTTTTTCAGTCATTTTGTTGGGAAAAAAGTACATTTTACATAGTATTTATATAACAGTTCTGCAGTAAATTTGAATAAGAGTCAGCAAGTGTTGAGAAAATAGACAATATCACTCATTGTGCAGTCATCCGCTAACTCTGTATCAAGGGCTTAATCACCTAAGGAGAACCATGAGGACATGGTGACGAGATTAAAGAAGGAAGCCCTTTCCTACAGCCCTTGATGCTGAGGTAGTGGATGACCTTACAATGCGAGATTATGTCCATTTTCTCAACTGCTGACTCAAGTTTCAATCATCTGGAACAGAACAAATAAAACAGTTATGAACTTCAAATCTGTAATCATTCAAAGAGTTGAACTGTTTGTGAATTTAGTTGCAACTGTGTAACCCATATCCTTGTACCTTAGGGTAACAAACTTATTAATCACCACTCATATAAAAAGGTATATTCCAAAATGCTGCCAAAGAGTTTAGCTAAATAGTCATTGAGTCAACATTCTTTCCTCAAAGTAATCACATTTTTAGGCAAAAGATATTTAATTTCTGACTGCATAAATGATAAAATGTAGCATTGTTTTAATTTTTGAATGTGGAGGTTAAAGGGAGAACTCTCAAATCAACCCTGCCTTTGTACATTTGTAGATTCCGAAAGACTGATGTTCTATTTTTTGCCTATGATATACAAAACTTGAAGAAATATATCCTCCAAGTGCAGCTAATTTGACCTGTTACCAAAAATTCCAGGCCATCTGTTATTTAAACAGAAACTTTTTGTATCATTTTGTAAAGCTTTTTACCATTTTTGTATAATGTTAGTCACTCTGTTTAATTCCAATATCCTTGTCAAAAAGGAGAAAAGGGCTTTACAAGTAAAAACATAAAAATTGTCAAGTGAATTACAACATTGTTTAAAAGTCTTCAGTTACCTAAAACGAATTGTTGGTTACCTCCCTTGATTAATTTTGACATGTTTGGTCGTAATGAAGTTAAAACGGCAAATCTGTGTAAGAAAATGTGATTTATATAAATATCTTTGTGTCTATTGTGTGGATGTAGAAAAATCCGACAGGATGATCATAATAATTGACAATGCGGAAATGAAAAGATTGAGATCAAAATTTTTATTAAAACGGTCCTATGCATTTCGTCTATCTAAAGACATCAGGGAAGAAGTGAAAAGAAATATACGAATGTAAACCAAAACAAAATATCTTTATATATTTATTTGGGTATTCATCACTTGTTAATATCATTCACTGAAACATAAATACATTTTTGTTTTTCCTGTAGACGCCTTGTAGAGCATAGGGCCACAACCACACCAGCAAACAATCGATGGGTAGATGCTACCGCCGTTTCTGTAGCAAGTAGGCTTTTTTTAATGGGTCAGATTTGCTAACCCAATCATCTGGGCTTAAGTTGGACTGCCTTACAAAGCTAAATGGCTCCAACTGCCCTGCTATTTACCCTTAGCTTGGGGTGGGTGGGGGGTGGAAGTAGACATACATTTCCCAAGGGCATTAGTACAGTAACTGTTACACCTCCGTAAAATAAATTAGTAAACACAAAACATAAAATGAAATGCATGTTTTTCAAAATCAAAAGATTAATAAGTCGATGTTAATATGTGAATATCTTTAATGTAGTATGATTTCAGACATGGTAGAAAATTAATATTTGGATTAGTTTATCTGTATTTTGCTAATCCTTCTTTAAGTGTTTGTGCTTGTCTAGTGGAGCATGGAAAGAATTTGGTTACATCTTTGTTCAAGGCCAGCCTTAGGAGCTGCGGGGCACAATTGGAAACATTTTTTGCAAGCCCCCAGGTTCAGAGCCAAGGTCTGTAGAATCTTAGAGATATAAATAAAGTTTATTATTGACTTTTGATCTCTATGGTAGAATGGAATGCAATCAAACTGTGCACTTGAAAAAATTCAGAGAAATAAATTTTTATGCTGTTCTATAATTAATTAACATTTAATTCAAGTATAGTAAAAATAATTTCAAAATATTAAACTGTATGAATACTGATTTTATAAGAATTCAGAATAAAATTAAAATTGTTACTGTTCTTTGCAATGTGACATTAGGTGTATGTTGCAATGTGCTGCTGTGTGTATTTGATAAGACTAGAGTAGATTACCCTAGCGTTGGACCCCCTTAGGCAGGGGGGGGAGCCCAAATGGCTTAAAGCCAGGTCCTGTCTTTGTTATATACAGTCTGCAGACTTTGAGAATTTGTAGTTTTCTGTGTGATATTTATCTATAGATATTTATTGGGCAAGGCCAACTCTTGCACAAGACTGCACTTTTTGAGCTGTAAGCTCACTCACTATGGCTTTCAAAACCAGTATGCTACATACTGAGTGAACCAAGTGATTTCAAGTTTTTAAGGCATTTTATAAGTACTATTAAATACCCATTGCTTTTCTAACAGTATACCTGGTT
>VCCN01004182.1:5945584-5958406 GCA_006491835.1 Architeuthis dux | reverse complement strand
ACGAATTTCTTTTTTCAAAATTCGACCTCATAATGTGTGCTGTATATAAATTGAGACCTGCTGATTTCGGTTATGCCTTTATTTTCCCTCTGTGATGCGTAGTTCTCGACCTTTAAGAGTACAAACAGATACACTTTAGTACTTTATAATATATGATGGCTTGACTCCGCGAACGGAGATCCTGGTCTTTTCAGGTCCTAAGTCGGCGGGGCCTGTACGTGGATGGCCTGCGCAATGGAGTTTTTAGGTGAAGTGCGACGTGTGTACGGCCGACCCAACCCCTTTAAACCAGAGGTTTGCATGCTATGGTCCACCGAGGTGGCACGAACCACAGCATGGCCCTTAGGTCGTAGGTTTGACTGGAGTTTTCTTCTCCTGGCAGATGCCTGGGCTATTTATTTATTTATTTATTGAAGCGCAGGTCGGAGAGACAACGCTGTTTGTGCAGGTCATTTTTAAAGTTGAAATTGTTTTATTATTTATTTTTATCAGATGAAGTATTATTAACTAGAGTTTCTCAATGTAGGCGTCGGTGCTCCTCTGGGGGTCGCGTAAAGATAATTGGGATTTGCAGAAATATTAGAAAATAATTATGTGACTATAGTTTTTTTCTCAATCTCTTTAAAATTTGTTTGCTTCTATTGGTGTTTATTGTATAATGACTCAATGCTATTCACTAATTTCATGAATACACATCTCGTTTTGTTACGTTTTAGTCATTTATTATGTTAAATTGTTTTTTTTCATAATAAACAGTAAAGACCGTAAAACTTATTATAGATGATAAATGTTTTTTTGGTTTCAATTTGTTTCAATGTTTACTTACTGTTAGAATATGATTAAAGACTAAAGATAGCATTAGTGCCTATTGCTTTTATAACAATAAGTGAGGGTCGCGAAAACCTTTGTCTCGTCAAAAGGGGTCGAGAATGAAAAAGGTTTGAGAAACCTTGTTGTAAACCATTATTATTAATTTGACTACTCTTTATCTTCATCTTAATTTTTTAAAGTTTATTTTTCGGTTATGATTCCTTTTATCGGTAAAAGTCAAAAAAAGTATTACAAATTTGTTTTCCAAAGAAATTTGTTGTGTTTTCAATCAATAACACCCGTTACCTTTTAGAAAATTAGAAGTCAACCGTTAAGAGCGCCTAAAGTAAACTGTAAAATACACTAAACACCCTCTACACATTCTTTTGTTAAGACGGCGTGTTATCTCCCCTTTTTCATTATCATACGACAATAACAATGGCTAAATATTTTTTTTAAATAAATAAATAAATCAATCTAGCCACAGACACTCACTACAGTGCGCAGTGAAATAGTACTTTCCACAACTGACAAATGGAGCCACCAACACTCATTTCATTCACTTCAGTGATTATAATCTAATTCATAACTATATGTAGAGAGATTAACTCTTTTTACCCTTTAGAACTATCCTACTAATATGAGATATAGGATTGGCCTATGGAGCCGAGCTATATATATATATATATCAGGTTGTAACGAAAGTTCTGTCAGATCTTTCGACGGGAAACTTTGAACAAGATTTAATTAAGTCCAATCTTTAACTGATATTTGCCGATGTCTAGATGAATAATAGATCCCATTTTCATTCAGATTCTATGAAAATTATTTGAAGAAAAGTTTTCAAATCGACCCCATGTTTGTTCGAAGTAAAGAACACATCCGTCATGCCATACTTTATGAATTTCACATAGGGAATCATACAAATGCAGCAGCAGCAAAATCCATCAAAAGCACATGTGGCGATGGCGATGTGTGTGAAAGAATAACTCGACCGGGGAAAAAATGCTTCATTCACCATATTCCCCGGACCTTGCTCCTTCCGATTACCACCTGTTTAGAAGTTTGCAAAGCTATTTGGATGGATTTCGACTCACTTCAAAAGAAGAGGTCGAAAATGAGTTAGTCTCTTACTTCAACTCAAAACATCAAAAGGCTTGTTGATAGATGGGATACGGACAAACAATGGTGACTATATTAATGGTTAAATACATCTATAATAACCACTATTTTGTTTTATTTGTCATTGAAAGAATGGGACAGAACTTTCGTTATATATATAGATAGAGATATATAGAGATAGAGATATATAGAGATAGAGATATATAGATAGAGATATATAGATAGAGATATATAGATAGAGATATATAGATAAAGAGAGAGTCACATTATTATTATTATCTGGTGTAAGCGTAAGATTTAATAAGGAGTTAAATGATAGCAAGAGCATTTCCATTCTGTGCGGAGCTATGTTCCATTTTCTGCCGAACGCCACCGACAAGAGTAAAATTGGAGTAGTCTCCCCTGGATTCTCTCAAATCTCGCGACGGGCGTAATTTCATGGGTCAGTAAGGAAAACATTGCCTTAATCATAATAGAGCCTCCGCTGTGGCTCGGCTCTATAATTCACAAAATGTCTGTCCGTAGGTATTTTCTTCGCATACTACTTTTTGAAAAGAAAAAAAAAAGAAGAAAATAGTGTAGGTTCTGTGTTCGCGCTCACCCCGGTAATAATGATCTGAATCGTAGCCAAACGTATTGAATGAAGGTATCCTTAAAATGAGCTAACTTAGTATTTATTAAATTGGTGATTGGGAGAATTATCTTAGTAGCTGAATATTGGGTAAAAGTTTGTTATTTGTTCGTAAACTGACTTTTTATGATGTAGTAAAAAATATCAAAGGGAGGTAACCAGTGGAGACGATTTGGCACTGTTGATTCTCTTTTTACAAGTTATTTACACGAATTCATTTGGAGGAACAGTGTTAGAGATAACAAAAATTGTTCAATATTTTGTTGTTGTTACTTGCAACCCCAACCCTAAAACTAACACTAAATGATATCCTTTATAATAAAATACAGTTTTAAATTCGATTTCCACTTTGAGGAAAAGGAACCATCATAGCCTCATTCAAAACTGGAAAGCACTCAGTGTACGGTAGTGGCAGAGCTCTCTAACTCAATCAAAAAAGATTTCCTGGATTCGCCCCAAAATGTAATCACTTCTTTAGCCCATGCCCCACCCTTCCACAAAATATCATTGAAATTCATTGAGAACTTTTGGAGATACCGTGTGGACAGAAAAAAAGACGGAAGGAAAAGACACAATGTAATACATATACCTCGGCAACTTCGTTGACAAAGGTAAACAATATACTGTGGTCAATGTTTAAAAAAAGATCACCAAAAGCCTCAGATTTAATAGGATGTATCCAATGTGAATTTTAGACGTGACATTGAAGCAGTACTAACATCTATTGATAGATAGAACCAACACAGCCCTTTTCCCCCGGCAGCTACAGTGACAACCCAAATCTACTTATATAATGAGCTGTGTGACCTTTTCTGTGTCTCTGACCGTAACAATGGACTCTTCCACTTAAAGGCAACCATTTTAATGATAAAAATATCCAACCAACCCGGTTACAGGTGGATTGCGTCCTGGACAACTACGTCCAGTTTATTGGCGTCCATGGGCATATTGGGACGAAAATGACCTGGACGCAAATGCCCTAGTACACTCCAACCCACCATTTAAAAAGGGACTCTTCCATTGAAACGAGTTCAGTAGTTTCTTTTCTAAAATAAATCATCTCATAGAAATTCAGATATATCCATGACTTTTCCCACGGGGATTAACTAGTTCAAAATTGTATACAACCTCCTAGCCAGAGATACACAATACAGTGTGCATTGAAGCAGTATCTGTCACTACTTATAGATGGAACTGCTATAGCTGCTTATTTCGTTCACTGCAGAAACTACCTTTCAACTCAAAACAACACACTGGGATGAATGTAAATTATTATATGCTTGCTTTACAAGAAATTACTAATAAACAAAAAAGAGCAACTTTGGTCTCCAGGAATTCAGAAACTATTATACTATTTTAAAACTTTTCTTTTGCAAAAAAATATTTTTTATGTGTTATGAATATTTTTGGGCATTGGTAAATGACGCTCTTTTGTACAATATGCTCAAACAAGTTCATGCTTCAACCATCACTCAGCAATCAGACGCGGAGTGTAGGATGCGAAAGGCCAAGGGGGGGTTCTTTATGAATGGCAGAATGACCATTCTCTGGTACAAACTCAGCCAAGCAACCGTCACATCGGAGAATATAAATTCTTTCGAAAGTAACCTTAAAAAAGATATTGGTCACGAAAAATTCAATTATCCTTTCTCGTACTAAAAAATGTTCTTACACACAACGGAGTTAAAAAAAACAAACAAACCCAGTCAGAGAAAGGAAACAATCCACAGATGGCCATAAATAATCCTTGGCCAAGATTGTGGTACATCTAATCAAACACATTCTTTCTTCACTTACCATAGAGATCATTCACTCAATAATAATTTTATGAACTCAGGCACATACTATAAAAGTAATATAATTACTGAGGTGATTAAATATTTTAAAGCAGTGGAGAGAGAGAGAGAGAGAGAGAGAGAGGGGGGGGGTAAAAAATAAAACATTTATGAACTTAAATCTTTGGATCTCGGACTTTTCGTCGACACGCAGTCAGCCGAAAGCTGTTTCGTCATGCGGACGCTTCGCCGAAATGTTTTTTTTTCTCCAATAAACATGGAGATTCATAAGTAAAAAACAAAACAAGAATATCCTTCCAACAAAAAACAAGTTTTCGATGAAACGACGGTCGGCGAAACATTTCGGCAAAAAGGTTTTCGTCGAAGCATCCGCATGACGAAACGGCTGTCGGCTGATTGTTAATCGACGAAACGTCCGGCCACGAAATTTTTAAATCAACAAAATGCATGCTATAATCGCTTTTTAAATTAATAAAATTCTTTTTGATACAAAATTGCATGAATATGTAAAATTATATCTAATATGAAATATAGATATATTGGTATGGAAATGTTCAGGACACAAAGATATCAAAATAAAAAATTACATCTAATATGAAATATATTGGGATCCAAATGTCTGGGACACGAAACAACCGGGCGCAAATGTGCCGGGACAGCAATGACCTAGACGCGTTTGATCGGGACACAGTTAACCAGGACGCAATTTTCCTATAACAGGGAACCCCACACTCGTAATACAAATGCCATTTTCTCTTTAAAAAAAAAAAATCTTTTTATTTATAATATTTATTTTTAAGGAGGTTGATATGAGCCCTCATTTTAACATCGTATGCGCCATAGTTTTGCCATGTGGACACCCTTCTGGACAGCGAGGAGGGGTGCAGGAAGCTGGCGGGACAAAAGCTAGGGACCAAAAGCTTTAGACTCCAAGTTTATATTCCGTTTCCGTGGATTCATTCTTTTGGGCGTCTTTAATTTGTTCTCCAAGATCTCCGAGATGAGGTCTTTCTTATAAATGGTCCATAATCTGCGTCGTTCTATCTCTTTCTCCATCATCTTCACATCCGGGTAGCTCTTGGCCAGTCTGCGCACGTGCCATGAAACCTGGTCGGATGCGTGTTCAACAAAGAAGCTCTTTGACAGCAGAACCACTTCGACGCCCTTCTCATAGTCACCGCTCACCAAACTGAGACCGGGGTGACACGGGTGGTCGTAGTACTTGTTAAAGATCAGCGTGTCCAGTCCGAACACGTCGTAAGGTCCCAGGGTGTCAATCTGTATGTATACTGACTCATCCCCCGCGCTGCATCGCAAGTCGCTTTCCTGGTCATCTAATTGAGGACTGACCGCCAAGAATGCATGTTGCAACTTGGACTGAAGGTCAGTTTGTATTGCAGTTTGTTTATCGCTTTTTGTCGTTGCATTAGTGTTTCCCTCGGGAACACTTTTGTCTTCACTTTTGGGATGGTCTTTACCTCCCGGTTTACCAGTTGCCACTGTGCATCTTGTTCTGTTCCCTAACGAAAGACCAGTCGATCTTTCCGTCGTGAGACTTTTATTTCTTGCCCTTTTCGTAAGCTTGTCTTTCTTAACTGCTGGTCCCTTACTGCGTGAAAAGGTCTTCCTCGAACTGGCTTTGCCTGACAAGATCCGACAGGTCCTCGAATCAAATGGATAGATAGAAAACCTCTCCCGAAACAAGTCGTCTCGTATCTCTTCAGTATTCGAAGCCGGGATGCGTCCAGTCAATTCGCATCGCTTCGGCGATCTCCACATGGGCTTCCAAAGTTTTCGGATGACTCGGCACACTCCCGAACGTATGATGAAGATCCACCCTGTCTTCTCAATGTCCTCTACCATTAATGTGTTACGCTTGAAAAAATAAGGCGCGCAATGATCAAGGTCGTTTCCCAATTTCTCTATCGGCCAAAAGGCAATAAACTTACATTTTTTCAAAAACATCACGTGATCATGAAGTCCTGTCTTGCTTTGACGTTCTGTGAAAACGCTGTGCAATTCGTTGCGTTCAAAAGTCAAAAGCTGGACGTTGGTGTGACTGATAGCCGTGGCGCTTCTCTGAATACAATTGACCATGTCCAGCTCCCCGAAAAAAGTCCCTTTTTGCAAAATCAATGTCTTCTCTAAATATTCCTCTTTCCTTGGGTTTCGGTTCCTTTTCACGATTGACACGCTACCATCAATCAAGAAATAGACATTCTCAGCCGGGCAGCCCTGTCGGACGATAATACGATGTGGAGTGACCACTTGATACTGTGCGATTTTAATAAGTTTTTGCTGGATAGCCTTAGGGTAGTCCTTGAAGGACTGGTGACCCATAGAATTGAGGTTTTTAATTACTTCTTCTATTTGTTCTTTTGTGCGCGTTTCGGGCGACTTGCTCAGGACGAATCTAGAATCAGCTGTCAACACGATGACATTTTTGTGCGCTTTGAAAAAGTCAAGATCGAACTTGAAATTCCCGCGGCAGAATGGTTTGTATTCGCCTTCGGTATTGTGCGACGCTATTTTGGCCCTGTCTATGACCAGGCCGGCGGCGACGTGCCACCGATTTCGAGACATTGCCGCTTGGCCACCCTCCTTGGGTTCCTCATGGTCAGATGTAGTCATTTTTAATAAGGGTTGTCCTGCCCGACTGCATCTAATTCTAAGGTGCCCAAGGGATATGCGGGAGGCCACCACCTCTGCGGACTCACCGGTAGCGGCAGTTCTTTTCTCTTCCGTCTCTGCTTCTCTTTCTTCTCTTTCATTGTCAATGTTACTGTATCGAGTGGTTAGTTTTTTGACGATCATCTCATAATGCTTGCGTTGTATGGACTGTTTTCCCTTACATTCCACTTTCTTTATCATAGCTTGCAGTGTGAATGGGTATACTTTACGGTACATCCTATCTATAGGGATAATATTTTCTTCGGTGTTTTATTTACTTTAAGCTTAATTTCCGATATTTTTAGTTAATCTTTTTTAATATTTTCAAGCCGTTTTTTCACTTCATGCATTCAATAATTTCTCTTTGGCTCTGGTTATTGAATTCTTCATTTTTATTTTGGGTTTTTAATGTTGTGTAAACTAGATTTGTTATGATTTGTGGTTGTATATACAACTTGTATACTTTTTTCGCACTAAATAAATGTATTATGTATAATATGTTTTAATCTTTTGTATGTGAATCAGCTTTTGGTTACTTGCGTAACTTATGCAAATTCTAATGTTCTGTTCATTACTGAAGAAAATTAGTTTACGTTGCTGTTTATCGCAGAAAAAAGCAAACTCACCTCTGAATCTTTCCAATCTATTTCAATATACTTTAGCAACCAGATTCTTAGGAGAAATAAAGTTCCTTCAATTTCAATACAAACGTTTTTATCGAGATTACAACGTTGGACTTCTGATTTGTCTTCAGTGATAATCTGGATAATTTCTACCATAATTCAATTATTAAAGAAAAAATAAAGAACAAAAAATCCCTCTGCTCTCTTGTCGGTGTTTGGCAAATTTGACCCAGATGCCAAATGAATGAAGATACAATCTCGGTTAACCTTCCGGCGAAAAAATAAATAAAGTTCAAAGAAAAGAAACAAATTTACGGTTGTTTAGTTTTCAATTGTCTGCAATGTTTACCTGCGTTGCAAACTTGACTTTCAAATTTTGTACAAAAGACGAACGTTCGTATTTGGCCTATGTAAACGTTACGTAATGTATTATGTAATCATTACGACACACGAAGTGGTCTATTTTCTTTAGCTCTGCGTTTTCGATTCTGTTGTGTCTTTGTCCTCAGCATATTTGTTACACGTAACATTGGTTTTACTGAAGACCTACTTGCTTGCTTTCTTTCTTCATTCAGTTCGTCTAGCATTATCTGGATTTCATGAAGGTTCTCGGCAAAGAGGACGATGTCACCAACAAATCTTAGGTTACTTAGGTATTCACCATCAATTCTGATTCCATTATTTGTTCGGAAGATCATTTCGAGGCAATCTGTAAAGAATTTGGGTGAGTTAGTGTCACCCTGTCTTACTCCTTTTTCGAGCTGGAAGGGCGCAGAGTCTTTATGTAGCCTGATAAAGGAGCTATTGAGTCGGTAGATATGTTGATACTCTTGCATATACGGGGTCTACTCCTTGTTGTATGATTACGTCGATGGCGTTGTGGATTTCCACTGAGTCAAAGGCCTTCTTGAAGTCGACAAGCTATTGCTTTCTCATTTAGTTGATTCAGTGGAAGAGTAATTCTTTCTGAAGCCAGCCTGTTCCCGTGGTTGGTTTTCATCTAGTGACTTGGTGATCACTTTGGTAAAATATTTGTACATGCAGCTGAGTAGGCTGATCCCTTTTTTATATAGTAAAATGATTGCAGTGTTCCAATCTTCTGGGACTTTGAGGCATTCGTCGAATAGTTGGGCTAGTTTTGAAAAAGGTGGGTCTACAACCAATGTGTCCAACCGACAGTCACCTAACCAAAATATTGGCTATTAAATTAAGAACCATGCAACGCGCACAAGAGAGGATCATGTTTAACATCACATGGAGAGACCACAAGACAGCACAGTATATTAGAGGAAAAACAGGAGTCAGAGATATAGAATCCACAAGAAAACTCAAATGGCAATCGGCAGGCTATATTGCAAGCATGTCAGAAAACCGCTGGACACCACGACTCACAACATGGATCCCCAGAGATCATATGCGAAACTGTGGGCGGCAGAAAATAAGATGGTGTGACGATTTAGACAGGTTCGGGACATAGTGGTGCCGCGACAGAGAGATCTGGCGAATCTTGGGAAAGTTCTATGTCCAACGACGGACGTTAAAATGATGTTTTATTTTTATACTGTTTATATTCTGATTTTTGTTACAGTACTTGAATCAAATAAGTTAATAAATTATAGAACAGCGTAAAATTCTCTGAAAATTTCAAGCACACATTTTGATTGCTTTCTATTCTACCATAGAGATATAATATCTATGATAAACTTTATTTATTCAAATAGTTCTTCGGACAATTAAACTTGTTGTTAACACGATGTTTCGGCCGATCCATTCTTCGGTCTTCTTCAGGTGTAATATCCAAGTATGATGGGGTAAACAGAATATTTTTTTAAATTTCAAAAGGGGGGGTAACCCTTATAAAGTAGGATTACCCAAACCCGACAAGACAAGGACAAAGAAACACCTGAAACCTACGTTATAAGGCTTACCCTCTTTGAAATTACCCCATCATATTCGGATATTACACCTGAAGAAATCCGAAGAATGGATCGGCCGAAACGCCGTGTTAACAACACAAACAAGAAGGAGTTCAATCGTCCGAAGAACTATTTGAATGTTAATGACCCTTCTCAAAACTATAGAAAAAAAACTATTTATACCTCTAAGATTCTAAAGGCCTTGCCTGGGGCACCACAAAGAATATTTCCAATTGGGCCATGCAGCCCTTAAGACCTTAGCGTAAAACTGGCAGATATGGGTCACTTGGGGGTCTGGGAACGCTCAAAACCTTTTTTAAAAATCACTCTTAATTATATAAGTATAGAAAGTTAGAATGAATTGGCATCAGAACACCTTTACTGGGAGATCCGATGAGGATCGAACCCACTAACAACGGCCAGCAAGATTAGCTTTCTGATCATTGCTATATGACCTTTGTCCTGATTTGTTTGTTTTTTCATATGATCTACTCGTTTATCCCAATGGAAAAAAAAATCAGATATATTTGGATTGAGATGGGGGTTTATTTTATAGAAAAAAAATAGAATTCGATCAACAGGAATAGAGCATAGTTTGAAACAATGGGCAGGAAGTATTTCTTTTAACAAAACTTTGAAGTGGAATAGTCCAGTGTTACCAAGAAACTCACACCGTTCATTATTAGAGTAGATGTTTATTTTTTAATAATACTTAAAATAGTTGAAAACTACGGATACATTCTGATGTATACAAGTAGCCCTCGCTTTACGAATGTTCGATTTACGCCATTTCGCTTTTACGAAAGAGCTCGAGCCGATATAGTTTTGAACTGTGTCTGTGAGCATCTGTGCTTTATTTCGATTTATTTTGTCTATCCGTTAGAAAGATATGTCCTAAGATATCAGAAAAGCCTAAGAGAACTCGTAAAAGTGTTACGCTTAGCGTAAAACTGGCAGATATAAGTCATTTTGGGGTCTGGGAACGCTCAAAACCGTTCCCATATAAATGGTAATTGTTTCTTCTACTTTCGGATAGCGGTGGAAGCCTATACGCGTATGAGCTTGTCGGGTACGGGTGGTGGTATCGTGCATAACACAGTAACGTGCCTTACAGCGAACTAACACATCGAATACAATGTTGCTAATATGAAATTACTTTGGTATTGTAATGAGTCATTTAGTTTCTAAATATGTAAATTTGCGAAATATAAAGCGGTCAAAGAATAAATAAACAATGATTAATCTGTTATTGACACCAGGGATAATATTATTAATTTTTCGTGACACTGGCAACAGGAGTGCAATACTACTCAGTTCCCAAATTACGTGGGGAAAAAACGTTAAGAACCACTGCCTCAAAATTAGTATATTCAAGAATAATTTGAAAGTAACAAATTATACACACACACACGCGCATATATTATACATATATATAAAGCAGGCCATTCCAACTACTGACTTTGGCTACCGAACTGCACCAATTCTTCGGTGTATTGTTTCAATGAGTCTAGCCTCTACGGCGCCGGTTAAATAACGACACCCCAATAAAAACAAAACTAGTAAACAAACCCCCATTTCCAGTTTACGTAAACCAGTTCACGGAGTTCGGCTATACAAGACAGCAGTGCGCCGTTGTAGCTGCTGTTACAGAAACACGCAATAGAACTTAGGTCAAGGACAGTACCCAAAGAGAGAATGGCATCCTTTACTAGAAATATCTTGAGAGTTCACAAAAAAAAAATGAATAAAAAAAAAAATGGCGACAGTCAATATTGGCTTCAGTTTCAAAAACCACCATCGATATTTTTGGTTCTTAAAAATTTTTTTTTTTTTTTTAATCTATTTGTTGATTTATAAAGTTTTGCCTTCGCCATTACACACTATGTTGTCAGAGGTTTAAGATGAAGTATGGTCATTATTCCATGAATTATTCGTACTATACCTTTTCCCGAAAAAAAAAAAAAAATAAATTTAAAAAAATAAAATTTTAAAAAATTACAGCAAGAAAATTAAAAAAATACAGTAAGCAAATCAAAAACTACGGCAGGCAAATTAAAGACTACGGCGAGAAAATTCATTATAATTTGCATGCCGTAGTTTTTGATTTGTTTAATGTATTTTTAATTTTTTTAAATTTTCTAACTTGCTCAGGAGAAGGTATATTATCATCCTCTGTGTTGTTTTGATCACTACGTTTCGGTCGTTATGTAAGAAAGGCTGGAGAACGCATCAACCGAACCAAGTGATCAAAACGGCTAAAGTAAGATTAGTCTGAATAAAAATCATGCTATTCGAATTTCTTTGGCATTGTCAATTATTATTTTTTAGTATTTCTTTCTTCGCAACTCCCAGACCGTAATTCTACGATCGTCAATACAGAATAAACCTCCGGAAAAATGTATTTAGTAACATTGACTTGGTCTGGCACAAGTTCATAATAGCGAGGCACCAGTAAGGAACGTACTTATTAGCAACAGCTTGTTTGGTTAAAATGCTAACTATCACTCTACGGCAGGCGTCTCTTATGTACAGATTTCCCCGCTATACGAAATTACCATCAATTTATATGGACAAGTTTTGAGCGTTCACTGACCACAAAAATGGTGATGATGGTTTGTTAGGCTGGTGGAGGAGACAGAGACAGAGAGGGGTGCACGCTCTCTATAGAACTTTCAAAAAGCAGGGAATAGCTGTATTATCAATTCTAAATTGTGACAGCATTTTGTGAATGGAAAAGTTCAAGTAAAGAAAATTATCCCCCCCCCTTCTCGGCATGAACATCACCAACATTGACGCTCGCGAACTCATTCTTCTTGTTCACACAACGTTTCGATCGATCCCTTCTACGGCCTTCCTTAGGTGTACTATCCGTATGTAAAGATGGGAACTCTTTTTTCAAGTAGTGTCAAATAACAGTAGCTAACAGATTCTTTTTTTAATAATCAGCAATGATTGTAACATAGGTTGCAGGTGTTATCAACTCCTTTATTTGTTAGACAAGGAATTCCACACCGGGTCCATTAAGTTGAATTCTACACGGGTCTGTACAGCCGAGGAAGGCCGAGGAATCGACCGTCCGAAATGTTGTGTGAACAACAAAAAGAATGTGTTCGAAAACGGCAATGTTGTTGATTTTCAAAAGGGGAGGATAATTTTGTTTACTTGAACTTTTCCATAATAAGGAGTTCGATTGTCCTAAAAACTCTTTCAGCATTAATAGGCCGGGGGGCCAGCAGGACCTACCGTGCCCACCC
>VCCN01004182.1:5909170-5929249 GCA_006491835.1 Architeuthis dux | reverse complement strand
ACCTTCAAGACCCTCCGAAATTTTCCGAAAATTTTTATTTATCTTGATTTTAGTAGCTGATATGCCCTAAAACGCAATTTTAGCCAATCTTGGATACATCATTTTCAGACCCCACCCCCTCAATTTTGGATCACATACAAAACTTTTGAAACGTGTTTTAAATAAACTTCTAGACAACACTTAATTTCATTAGCTGAAATGCCCTGAAACGCCATTTTCAAATTTGGGAAGACCAACAAGATCACATACAAAACTTGGGAAACATTTTTTTAAATAGACTTCTTCTAGAAGTCTATTTAAAAAAATGTTTTTCAGTAGCGGATATGTCCTGAAACGCAATTTTATCAAATCTTGAATACATAATTTTCAAAATGTTCTGGCGGAGCATGCCCCCCCAATTTTGAAAGACGGTCAGCTCAACAGGTTGTATCCACCCCTTAGGATGACATATGTTGATACACATAAGTTACCACAAAGAAAACTTTTTTTTTTTAAATGGGTCATTGTCTACTATAAAGAGAATTTTCAACAGACAGGTCCAGCTATAAAACAAAAAGAAGGAATCTGGCCGGCCTAGTGCCACTAAAAGCAAAGATGACAGACGACTAAAAATATACAGTTCTTCAAGAAAGCAGCGTCTCTAGAAACAAGAGTTCAGAACTGCCAACAATAAGCTAAAAGTGTAAAAGTGCAGCGTTGGTGGTGGCGTCATAAGTGGTAATTTCTTTGAACGAAGACATTAACATCCACAATATGGCAGTTTTCTAATGACCACTTCGTACCTCTTGGGTTTGTCTTATTTTGTCCCCTTGAAGCTTGACAACATGACGTCATTAACACAAGTTTTCCGCTTTCATTCATCCTGCCTTCATTCTTTAATGCCCCGTATGTCTGGTAAAACAAGGTTTTGTCAATGAGTGGGTGAAAGGGATGTTTGAAACTGTTCTAGACACTTTGCGAATATAGTTTTGAATTCTATCCTTTGTTTTATTTAAAACTAGTAAAATACCGTTCCTTTACTAGCGGTAGAAATCTGAAGCAGAACGGGAATGCGTAGTGTTGAAATATTTTACCTATAAAACATTGATTCGTTTGAGGCCACTGCAAAACTGAGACTTTTACTCTATTTTATTGTTGGATAACAAAATGGAGATAAGGAAAACATTTAGGTATACTGAAAGATACATTCTTTTATATTATTAGAATGTCTTGTGGGCCAAAGCGAACACAAAATTAAGCAATGATCATACAAGGCAATGGGAACAGTTTTTATTAATTACTTTTTTCATTATTGGAGTACATACCTACATAGACTGCCATGTACTATCAATCAATGAGAGCTATCAAATTCTTTTTGGGAACAATATGGTCAAATTGTGGTTCAAATTGTATGTATATTAATAGAACAGGAATGCGTACTGTTGAAATATTTTAGCTATAAAACTTTGATTCGTTTGATGTCACTTTAAAAATGAGACTTTATCTCTATTTTATTGTTCGATCACAAAATATAGATAAAGAAAACAAAGAATTTAGGTATACAATGTTACATATTCAGGTCGTCGGCCCGGATTAAATGAGGCCGCGAACCGGATTTGGCCCGCGGGTCGTAGTTTGTCGACCTCTGATCTAAAGCACTGTAGTATCTGAAAAAAAAAACAAAAAAACACAACCATGGGAGTTGCCTGAAGCGACCATCTCCGGCACTTAACCAAATCTTCCGCTCACAGACACTCGAGAATGAGTTCAATTCCGTCATTTTATTTTCTCGCCATAATTTTTTTTTTCCTCAACGGCCGATTTCAGCTGTTCTCCTTTAGCGGTATCTATATTTCACCCTTACCCTGCCCCCTCTTTGCGGTCCTAGTGTTGGGATTCCATTATCAGAACTTATCTACCCACACCCCTTTCAACGTAAAATCTTTCATTTTATAGTGTTACAAACGGACGGGCAAGTTGCTCATTATAATGTATTTTAAAACAAAAATAAAGTGCGATGCTTGTTTTTTTATTTCGACCGTGAAATTTCGCTGATTTGAAAGGGACACTTTTCATGTCTCACCGTTTCCGCTTCGTAATTTATTTACAAGATTATATTTAATTATTTACGATGCAGTGAACATCGTAAAACAAATTAAATATATAAATTATAATCAAATAAATAATTAAATAAAATGTGATAACAATGAAACATTACATTTTCTAAATGAATAATTATTTTAATAAATAAATTATTATCTTTCATATCATAATTTTATGATTCATTACATCTTGTAAATAAATAATTAAGTGAATTAAATATAATCTTCGTAGACGGCGAGGTATGAAAAGGGTCCCATTCAAATCAGCGAGATTTTGCGGTCAGAAATTCTACGCTTGCTGAAATTTGTTTAATCCACACATGATTGAGAATGGATGCAGCGATACGAATATTAGAAGGATAATGATTGAATAACAAATGATGTTAAAAATATTTTCTAGTCATTCAAGATTGACATATTCAGTATTTTTATTGGAACGGTAGTATAAGGTTCATCCTACCTGCAGGGTGGTCATTAAACAGATAAAAGGAAACAAACCGCATTAATTTTATTGGGAGAAATAGCTTTCCGTATTCGCTTGTTGGAATAAGTGATAACGGAGAGGTTGGTCAGTACTTTTTTAAGGATGTCAGGTTGGTTTTAACTAATTACTACAATGCACCCTGAAACCAATTTTAAGATCAGACTAAGCCAACTACTTCCAAAATTGTAGTTTTGGAGGCCACGTTACCCAACCAACAAAATGTACTACTTTGAAAAGTTAAGCAACGTTTTGCTTTGCGAATCCTAAATGAGTGCTCAGTTTAAGAAGTTCAGGTGATACAAGTTAGAAGAAACATAGTTTGAACTAAATAAAACGTGTGTGTTACTTGAAGTTTTAATTCATTAGCAAATCGTATAATGGTCAGACTTACAGTCAATACGGGACAAACTGTCCAGTGGTTCTCAAACTGTGTGCCGCAACCATCTCCCAAATGCAGTGGCGTACCTACGGTATGGTACGTGTCCTGGGCGCTACTTGAAGGGTGTGCCAATGGACAGTTTCTATTAAAATCAAACAAGCCATCCTCAGATAACGAAAAAAAGAGTATTGTAAACTATTTTGTGACTGCTATTTACTGCTCTTAATTTTTAGTATTTTTTTTTTTTTTTTTAAATCTCAATGTTTAAAATGGTTTACAATAAACGAATAATAGCTTTTTTACTAAAACCAAGTTGAATGTAATTTTTAAAAAAAATAAATAAATAAATAGTTAAAAAAAAATAAAAATTGTTTACAATACTTCGTCTAAATAAAGATCGATCCTTTTTTATTTAAACTAAAATAACACTGTTTTTTTTACTAAAACTCAAAACAGTCATTGATATGCCAGCTTAGTACAAAAGTTAAAAAATTTTTTAGCTTTAGCGGTGATCGGTCAAATCAGTCCTTATGATGCGATCCATTTTTGACGGTTAAGTCGTCTTACTTTGCCGAATTTTCATCATGATCTGTCTTTGATTATCATTGCTGAAAAGCAATAGGGAGACCAGATTATTAACCACATAAATTATTCGGTGAAAATACAGTACTAGCAGCTCCATGACCACATTCTTCACAGTACCAACTGGCAGTAAAACCTTTCTCCTGCACAAACTAGGGAGATAGTTCAGGATTTTGAGCAAAATGAATGAAATTTAATAGTCTTATTAAACGAAGGAAAGTGAGCTGTGAGATCGTCCAACAAGTTAAAACTGACACTTTTGTATTTTAGAGCCTCCATGGGTCAAGGCAGACTCAGTGATTTTGCTCTGGTGAGTGTAGGAAGAGAAGAAACTGGGGAAGAAAAAAAAACTGACTTTGAGCTCATCATAAACTGATTGGCATCAATGACACCAAATACGGTTCAGTTGTGTTGTAATTTGTTGATTGAACGATTAACGAGATTGACTTGTATCTTTGAGCTCATTATGGTAAAGTTATCGATGGGTGACACCCATAGGGCCGCTGCCACTTTTCCGGGCGGGGTGGGGGACAAAAGGGTATATTCAGAATATATTGTAGTGGCAACACGATAGGAATTCCACCCGCCATTTGTAGTGTAAGAAAGTACGACCCACTGTATGATCCAGATGTTAGATGGTGCACCTGGCAGTTAACGGAGACGCATGACCTGACCACGAGTGATGGAATGAGCACCAGCAAATAAATCTTTTTGGCAATCTTTGCAAACACGCATCACCCCTCAGCCATCTTTGTTTGGCAATTTTCATTCGGCCATTTTTAATGGCTGAAAGTGGATAGATTTTTACCGTTGTTCAAAAATAACGTTATTCTCCTTTAGAAACGTACCAACCATTAAAACATAATTGTTTTAAATGATTTTTTTAAAAAAATAAACAGCTAAAGATGCTTACAGCCATTTTAAATTAAAAAATAAAAGCATTTTTAGCCATTCAAAAATTGTCAAATCCGAAATGGCGATAGGCGTGATGCTCTATTGCCAAGAACGCCGTCTTTTTATATAGGAACATTATAATTGTACTGCACCATTATCTTTTGGCTACAAGGTTCCAATTTCAGGATTGGTGGGGTGGGGAGCAAATGCCGTACAATAAAGGTTTGAGAATCCATGGTATAGAATATTAAGTATGATCGACAGCCTAGCCCGCAGAGATTTAAAAGAGAATCGTTATAGACTATAAAAGAAGCCATTTGGAGTGTTTGGTTAGCTAAAATAAATTCCTTTGTGATCAGTGTAACAAGTTTAATAAGAAGACAAGCGTGGCTCCCCCAGAGTCAAACTCAGCTCCGACTTCCTTGCGTAATACTATAGATTTGGAGGTATATAAAACTTGTTAGTTTAGTGCAGGTGGTAACACACCAGACTAGCAATCACTAGATCATGAGTTCAAATCACGGTAGAGGAATGGGAATTTTATATATCAGTTTACTATTTAGCTTGGTGCGTGCTGGCGACGGGAGCAAGGAGCTTCCTTATGAGCTCCAAATAGCATCAGCTTCCATTGTTTGTTTTTCAAACTATGAAAACAAAGAAACTTATTCGAAAACAAAACAGATAAAAAAAAGAATTGTTAATGTAGTTAATAGTACACCGATCTTTATATAATCGTCGTGCAGTGAGAAACAATTTTGAAAGGGAAAAGAAAATCCCAATTAAGGCACAAGTATATAGCCAGCAGTCACAGAAAGTCCAAACAGGACTTATAGGAGATGAGGTTAAAAATGGCAAAAGTGAAAATTAGGGGGGAAATTGCGCATTTAATTGAAACCTATATATATTTAATCATTTATATTAAATTTTTTCCCCAGATCATTAGCGTTTTAATTAAATGTCCCATTTTTTTTTTTTTGCTGTCTTATGGGCAAACAACTTGAGTTTGCATAGTCTGCTTCAGTTTCATAAATCACTTCCACAGGTTAAGATTAAAAGTTCCCATAAAAATAATGCGTCATATTTAGAATTTAACAAGACTGAAAGTCAGACCATATATATACGCTATTTAAAGAGTTCAGATAAGTGTTAAAAAAAAAAAAAAAAAAAAACTGATATAAGATGTCAGTGACGACGATCGCTGCTAGAGAAGTGAAATACAATTTTATTTCAGACGTGAATAATAAATGCAAGTACAGAACAATTTAGAAGGAAAATACAAGGTTCTGTAGGAGTCAGTTTTATTGAAGCAATGGAGCCGCAGCGTTTCCTTAGCATCAGAACAAATACATTAGTTAGGAAAAAGATTAAAAGTGACATTGATACCCAAGAAAAAGCTGATAAAGTCCAGAGAACATGTTAATTTAATAATGGATTCTATTTTCTAGAATCATTTCCTTTTATTATAAGGGAGCTTAGGTAAGTAACCAGCACTGCCGATATGTGATGAAATAGTGTCCGGACATTTCGCTGACGAACGTTTCGTCTACGCGAACAGACGTTTGTCCAAATTCTTTATTTTTTGAAATTATTAATTAGCTGACTGACATTTTGGAGGGGGTACTTCATATTGCAAAAAAAAAAAAAAAAAAAAAAAAAAAAAAAAAATTAATTTTCATTTGATTTAAAATGAGACGAATAACCAGCCCGTCGTACTGAAATTCGGCTAGTAACCGTATGTTGGTTCAAATACTATGTTTGTATTTATCTCTTCCAAGTCCATTTTCCGAAAGATGCATTCAAGGCAAACTAAATAATTTCGGCAAATTCGTATCCCCTTGTCTAATTCCTTTTCCAATCTTTATCTTACTCGTGTCTTTGGGTAGTCAAGTCATTTTCGTATATATTCGACAACTTTCACATAATGTTCGTTAAAACCATGCTCGTGGATGGAGTTGAAAACTGCCGTGTGTTAAATGATGGCAGGGAAGGAGTTTGGTAAGCCCTTTATCCAGCAGTGGACCAGAAATGGCTGATGATTATGAAACCGTATATTGCTGGAAGTCAGACGATTGCGTGGTTGTTTGGATGGTCTGTCTGGTGAGTGATTCGGTTTTCTGCTGCGGTGCTTTGGAAACAACCTCCTTAGTTTTACGAGAAGTAGTCCAGATGCTAAAAAAAAAAAAAAAAAAAATGAATAATATACGAGAATTAGGTATACATTAGTACTAGGCTTTTTAAAACTAAGCTATCTTCTTTTTTTTTTAAACTAGTTATTAGTAAAACCTTAAAATCTAGCAAGCTCTTAAGATTACAACTTATTAAAGTTTGTGGATATTGCCAGTTTAGCACAAGTGGCGCGTTTCTAGTTAGTGGGCAGAACCATTCCGTGTTTAGTTAAGTGCCGGGCGATCTTTGCTATGAAGTCATAAACGTTGTGTAATATAAAGAGTTTAACTTGAGTCTTTAACCTCAGAAAACACTCGCTAGACGTCCACTTAATATTTTTGTGCTAGAATGAAGATTTTAGGGCTTGATTAAGCGAGGCTAGAGATATGCAAATGGCATTGATATGGCAACGTCTTAGTGTTAGATTTTAACAAGTCTTTACGGAATTAAAGGCCATCAAACATCAGTAAACTATGTGCAAGACAAATATTGAAAGTTCTATGGAGCAAATGAACATTAGATCCCAAGCTTATACGAATTGGAGAAATTCCGTGAAAGAATTCAAACAAAGTACATTTTTACTTACAAGTCTGTAGAGGGAGAAATACAGAAGTCACAAAAAAACAAACAAAAAAAAATCTTCAAGTCATTCCAACCACCCCACACCGATAAACTTCGGTTAAAATAAATAGACTGTAGGAAATTCGTACGGAAAATGAGATGCGGTGGTTTTGTTTGATATCAATAGTGAACAACGTTTTTGAATAATTGGTAATACTATAGTTTAGCCTCGCATCTGAACTCATTTCTAGGAGGTCGAAATAAAAGGTAAAAAAAAGAACGATAGAATCTCAGACGGCTTTACAAACAAATAAGTAGTTTAATTTTATATAAATTCATTTTATAGATTAGTAGAGTAGGAAAGAGGTTATGACGCATCAAATATTACAAAAAAACATTTGTCCCCCCCCCCAATCTTAAACATTACGATAGTAATAATTATATTGCAGAAGTTATAAAAATTAAGCTTCTTATTTGTTGGTAAAGCTGCGAGTAGTCTATTACTAGTAGAGCACAAAGAAATATTTCGAGCCCCCTAGAAATGCGTAGTTCAGATTCGTAGTATTAACGAATAATTTCATGTCGCAATAGCTTAAGTTACAAAGTAATGCCATTAAATATTTACTTACCACGTTATGGTTAGTTTTGAATTTCATACATCTAACATATAAATCAAGAGCGACTCTGTTTCGTCCAAGTCTACAACATTGATTTGGTATTAATAACAATGAGCTCGCAAGATTCTTCTTTCTTCTTCTTCTTTCTTCTTTTAAATGCAAAATATTGGAAGAAAAACTGGAAGAGTCTATTTTTTTCAAGTAAGATCTTCCCTTGGCTCGTGCACAAAAAAAAAAAAAGACAGAACAACGTTCATGATATACGCTCGAATTCTTTTAATAGCTTCTTTTTGAGATTTAAAAAATGTTTTGATACTTGGTTAGACGATGCAAACTTTGGTACAAGGAAACATTCGTAAAGCACTCAGTATACAATAAACTCAATATAACTCACTGAGATAAGCACACGTCTAACAAATATCTATCGAATGGATGGCTTTTAATAACTTTCCCGTTGGATGCGGGATGCTGTTTAGGATCCTAGTCTGAATTCGTTCCTCGTTGATTGCTCTATCAATAAATATCATTTTATAAACCTTTTAAACTACACGCCTCGCCGCTGCAGGGTCAAGCTCCTCTCCTACTTCTATTCTGACTGAAAATGATAACTGCAACTTTTGTATTGTATATATATTAACTAAATAAAAATACAACATAAATTTTGGTAGATATGTAAGATTTGTCCGTTTGGCTCAGAGAGCCGCCTACCGATCATTTGGTCGTGATTTCAAATCACGGTAGGGAAATGTTAATTTGATATATTGGTTTGGTTTAACGCGATGGGAAAGAAAAACAGTGAAGAGTTTGCTCCCCTAAATTAGGTGAGGATTGTTCTTGTTCTTGTTACGGTAGAAAACCAAAGTCAACTCCAACCTCTGAATTGGACTGGAGTTTGACAACATCCACATAAGCTGGGCAAGATATTCTTAAAGTGTCTTTAACAAATCAGTAACATAACTGATCTCGACTCTCTTATTTGAATCTGTTTGTTTTAAATGGTCAACTCTTAGACAAGTGAGGCCATTGGGAAACTGAACGTGAATAACCAATAGACTTTTTGTTTATTCATCGTGATGCATTGCACAGTTGTTACTATAAGTAGTCACATGGAACAGAAAGAATGAAGACAAGAATATTCAATCCATAGTCGGCCTTACATGCAGGGTCGGCCCTAGGGATCGGAAACACAGTTGCCCAGTGCGTTAAGTGTATGTGTCCGAGACAGTAGGACTTTCCAAATATCAATGGGAAATGGGAAATTGAATGGGATAAAAACAGTAAAAATGAGAAGATTCCCTGATGTGAAGTCAGACTTGTTTAGGAATATCTGACAGTTAAATACTTTCTGTTGTGGTGAAACTAAGCGATGCAGGAAATTCTCATGACCGGCGACAAGCTCAGTCAATCTTTAAAGGATGCCGAAGTTCAGCTTGCCCGGAGAATCAGGAACCCTGGGACCGGCCCTGCTGCACACGTTGGTCCGTTAAACTGGTCTGGTTCTGAACAAGCTAAACATGTCATATCTCCACTACAATCAATGCCTAATAAAATCGGTGATACTAGCCTTCGAATTTACATTAGCAATCTCATAGTGGATCACTAACGAGAACTATTAAACCGGTTCTGTTCCTTACACCAGATTAGCCTATACGCAAACTATGACACGTTAATATTATGAGACGCCTTATTTTAACATTTGTAAATAACTGTTATTTCTATTTTTATAATGTATTGCATATTTATTACATTTATTACATTGTCTAATTATGAACTTTTGAAATTTCTAAGATAGTTTTTGTTTTTTCTCTTTCTATTACATTTAAAAAATGTCCGCGTTACTTCAAAAATTTCTTATTCATTCAAAATTAGAAATTTGAATTTATTAAATAGTAAGTCTATAAACTTATTGTTCAGATCTCATATAATTTTAATATGGTGGGCCCCAAGATTATGGGTGGCGTAGGGCCCATTGTGGTCTTAATTCGGCCCTACCTTACACTAGGGCATAATAAACTTGCCGAATGAATAGGGCACAAGAAATGCAACCAGAAAAATAATCTCATACTCAAATTTTATATTCAGATTGTTACTGTTATTTCGTGCGAATGTCCGGTAAAACGAGCAAACCTAAGCCTCTTTACGATCGGTCTCACCGTTAAAAATATTCAGATATCGTATCACTTGCACAGTACCAAGACCCATGTGAACAGAGAGCGTGGGAAATTCTGGTTATGTCTTCTGTCTATAATAAACATCGTAAACATCGATCACCTCTTTCATATCAGCGCGTATTATTTGTAAAGATTTGTCCATCTGACGAATATTTGGTTATTGATTCTAACATTGAAGATGGAAGAAAATAAGCAACGTTTTTAGCATGCTATGCTTTTGTTCAAACGCACACATAATGATTTATGCAGTTTATAGAGAAGGTACTGTCAATGATAGAACATGTCAAAGGTGGTTTGCATAGTTTTTTGCTGAAGATTTCTCGCCGAACGATGCCCTACGGACGGGTAGACCAGTTGAGGTTGAGAGCCATCAAATCGAGATATTAGTTAGAAAGAATCAAGTTTATATAATGCGGGGGATAGTCAACGTACTCGAAATAGCCAAATCAAGCGTTGAAAATGGTTTGCATCAGCTTGATTATATTAGTCGCTTTGATGTGTGGCTTCCACTTTAGTTAAGCGAAAAACCTACTGGGTCGTATTTCTGTGTGTGATTTACTACTTAAACGTATTTGAAAATGTTTCGTTTTTGAAAGAAATTGTTACGGGCGATGAAAAGTGGATACTTTACAACAACGTGGAACACAAGAGATCGTGGGGTAAGTGAAATGAACTACCATAGGCCGGTCTTTATACAAAGTGATGCTATGTATATCGTGGGATTAGCTCATTTGGGAGAACCAAACGATACATTCGAACAAGTACTGCTCCCAATGAGACCTGAAAGTAGCAATCGACGAAAAGCGTCCGGAATTCGTTAAGAGAAAGGGCGTATCGTTCCCTCAGGATAACACTAGACCACATGTTACCTTTGGTAACAAGGCAAGAATTGTTACAGCTTATCTGGGAGGTTTTCCGTCATAATCTGTATTCAGCAGATATTGCACATTCGGATTACTATTTATGTTGGTCTTCACAAAATTATTTCAATGAAATAAATGCTAATTCCCTGAAAGAGTGCAAAAGGCACATAGAATAGTTCTTTGCCGAGATAGAAAGTTCTGGTAGTATGTTAACATCTTAGTATGGCACATTTCTTATAAGAATCTGTTACATTTGTGTTTCTCTCTCTCTGAAACATGTTAATGAAATTAATTGTTCATTTTTACAAACAATCTAAGTTTCTTTGCCCATTGTCACTACTAATATCATATATCATCGGCGTGAGCGATAGCGAAACGAGCGGTCCAGATCGTGTAAATAAATAAAGAGAAACGAGCGTCGTGCGGGGATCGAACCCGTGTCTACCTTGGAAGTAGCCTTATACACAGGCTCTGCTCTAACCATCTGAGCTAACGACGCACTCATGGAAAGGCATATATATGTATGTGTACTCTTTTATTTTTTACTTAATAAACCAAACGAAATATTTTATTATGGAAGAATATTTTATCACCTGGTCAGAAATGGTTACTTTGCCTTTAGAAAATACAAAAAAGTATGCGAATTAATTTATCAACTGAAAATTATTAATTTTAAAACAATTTCTGAAGAACACAGATCAACAGCGGATACGATATTCATTGCCAATTTCTCTGGCAACGGAATCGGAAGTTTCAAATTATACAACGACCGCATTAACGGTTGAAACATGTTAAGGAAATAAATACTATGTTCTAATGAAAATGGTCTCCACACAGTTTCTTACCTTTTAGCAATATTTTATATGCATTATAGAAGACAACATTTGTGTAATAATCTTCTGGGGGGACAATATAAACTAGAAGCACTTAGAGAGCGCATATCTCTTCCAATGCCATTGTCACTAAAAACTAGAGGAAAATCGGTTCATATATAACTACAATGCAGCGGAGGTAACTGTAAAAGATTCCTGGATCTGCCCTAAAATTTAATCAGTCCTTCCTTACTCCATGGTCCACCCTTTCACAAAATGTCATTGAAATTCATTGAGAGTTCATGGAGATATTGTTGGCCAAATATGACTGAATACATAAATGGATGAAAAAAAATCTCTCAACAGAAAAAAGAAATCCTGGATCCGCCCAAAAATTTCAACCAATTCTTCTTTACCACATCGCCTACCTTTCCAGAACTATCCATTGAGAACTTCTGGAGATATTGTGTGGATATATAGCTACGATTCAGGGGGGTAATTGTAGAGAATTCCTTGACCCGCACCCAGGTTTAATTAATTCTTCCTTAACCCAAGGGCCACAAAATGTCATTGTTACTAACTGAGAACTTTTGGAGATATTTTGTGGACAGACTGACAGACAGACGGGCGGAAGGATAGACAGATACAAGTGAATAATTAGGGTCTAGTTCATTTTCCCGGAATTCACTTTCCCGCGGTTTAATTTGCAGAACGTTGATTGGCCGAATCATGACTAGGCTGACTTATCATCTTCCCGACTGTTTATTAGCTTGAAAAACAAAGGAAGACAATCCGAGTTACCCAACCGACCATTCTTTCGTATTTTGTTATTTACAAAAACAACGATTAATTTTTTGTTTTTTAAAATAGTGTGATGTTTACGACTTATGAAGAAAAAGGTGGAATGCCTCACAATAATTATACACCTTCTAACTTCGTTGACAGAGGTAAATTATTGTGACTAGTTTATTCTCGTTGGGTCAATAAATAATAGACAAGACATAGAGGCCGGATGCCAGCAGGGCCTACCCTGCACCCCCACCCCCCAATGATCCTACATTTAGGGCACCAAAATGTTCCTTAGGATGTCTTCTTTCAGAAAAAAAGATGTTCCCAAAAAAAAGAAATTGGGAAGAACTACCTCATTTGCACAAAACAAAATGGCCGCCAGCACACACCAAAAAACAGAATTTCATATCTCGTCTCCCAGTTGACATATCTGAGTACTTTCAAAGGCTAAATCATAGTTTTCTGACATGCAGAATTCAAAAATACATTTTATGGTAAAATAAAGTGTATTTTTGAATTCTTCCAACGTTTTTTTTTCTGAAAGAGGACATCGTAAGGAACATTTTGGTACCCTAAATGTAGGATCATTGGGGGGGGGCGGTAGGCCCTGCTGGCCCCCGGCCTAATAATACTGTTCATGTAAAAGCATTTCTCGTCCCGTTACATTTTCAGCTGTCAAACCATAAATGCGCTATTTAAACACGAGTTCAGTTAAATATTTATAAAAAATGATCACCGCGATATGAGATATATTATAAAAAATATCGCGATATGAGATATGGTAAAAAAATGTCTTAGCTTCTTAAAAAACGAACGCAACTTTACGTCAAACTTTGATTTCGAGAATTGATTTTAAAAAAAGAACAAACAAATATTATTTTATTACGTCATTAAAAAGTTACGTTCGGTATGTTGACTTGTCAGATAGTCAGTCAGTGACAACGATCGCTGCTAGCTATGCTAGAGAAGCGTAGCGCATCTAAAAAGAAAGAAACTGCTGTGATCATTAACTAAACAACTTGTTTATTATACTAGTTTACCCTTAAACGTCAAAGAATGACGGAAATATTTAAGTTATACTGCAATTGTACTTATAAAATATCAAAAACATTATGTTGCACAGCATGTTTTTGTTTATGTTCAATATTTCCTGAATTCTCAAATAAAAAATACTTTGCTCCAAGAAATTTACAAATAACGTTCATTTCGCCATTGAATAAATATGGCGTTTTATTTAGTTTAACATGAAATTCTATTTTTACTACGTCATCAGAACATAAAATAATTATATTGGTGACGGAAAATGTGTGAGAGACGACAAATAAATAAATAAATAAATAAATAAATAAATAAACAATACGTTTTATTATATGTGGAGATGAAAATATCCAAATATAGTGAAACTGTTTTTAAAGATAGTCCGTATTTTCCTTCTTTTGAGATGAACAGTTAGCTCATGTCAACCCGACAATCCTTAGGTGATTTGCAGGTAAAGAACCGTCAAGAGTTTAAAATAGCATTTCTGCAATATGAAAATACCTAACGATTTTACTTTGCAAAACATAAACCAGAGAATGGACTGCAATTTTTTATAATCCTATAATTTGTGAGCTGTCAGTCTGTCTGTAAACAAACACAGAAAGAGAGGAACGGGGGCAATGCGAACACACGAACACAAAATAGCTGTTCTGTTGTGTGTGTTGCTGCTTATAATATAATATAATATAATATAACTACTATTACTGCTGCTGATGTGTCAGTTTCATACTTTAGCCAAAATGAATACAAGAATTTTGGTTAACAATGTAGCAATATGAGCCCAATAGATAGATAGATAGATAGATAGATAGATAGATAGGTAGATTGTGCAGTGTATATAAAATAGGATATAAATAAATTAGGATAAAGGCTATATTGACAAATGGTAAACAAAATGAATTGTTTTATTTGGCTGAAATTGAAAAGTTGGAATGTTATTAAAATGGGGGTTTTGTCTTGTTAAAATAACAAACAAAAGAATTCCAGATTGGATCCAGATTATGTACAAAAATTTACAATAACAAAAATATGTCGATTGATCCGAAGAATTTGCTGATGCAAGCAAAAAAGATGTAAAGTTTTAAGAAAAGATCATGTCTTAAAAATGGGCATACCGATAAATTGAGGTGAAAACCCAGAGAGAGTAAGGAAAGAAGGGAGAGAGACTCGAGCCAGCTGTCCAAGGCTAGGACTTGTGTCCGCGGACCCACCACATGGTTAACGGTCAGTCGAAATCAGTATTTCTAGAGCTGCACAGAATATGAGATACATGCAATTTACTGAGTTTAAAAGAGAAACACAGTAGCAGCTAATTGTTTGACATTGTTTGACAACTCAAAATTCAACAATATTCTGGATGAGAACTTTAACCTACAAAGAGCGCTTATGGAGGGTCATTATTGTTGCCGGCGCCCGGGATTTGTTGAGGAAAAGAAGCCGAATCTATTGAAGAGAATTTAGCCTTCTTGTGGTGGAATGATTTGGTGACGCGCCGACTCGAATGCATTAACTTTCTCCATAATACTGTTTTTTAGGTGGGTTGAAATTGACTCCATTTAGATACGATCAATGGCTGGAAAAGGAATTAGCAACGAGAGACAGACGAAAAGACAATTTTTATTCATTTAAGAGTTGAGGTTTAATTTGGTTAGCGTTTATGTGTGCGGGTGTGCATATTTAAAAGTCCATTGTCTGTGTGTAAATATGTAAGAGTACTTTGTTCGAGTATATTTGTTTTCGTGTATGAAAGAGTTCAGTTATATTAAAATGTGTACGTGACAAAGAATTCATAATTATATTAGAATGTGTATGCGACAAAGAGTTCATATTATTTTAAAATGTGTACGTAAAATTGAGGTATTTGGCTTACTTTGTCCTGTGTATTTTTTATACTCTGGCCTGTCCGTAGCGCGTGAAGACCACGCGTCTCGGACAGGCCAAAATCATAAAATTGGTAGCAGCGCTGTCACGCACGTCTTGTCAGGGAGGCAGGCTGGGAGTAAAAGAAGCTGATTCAAATCTCGCGCCTGTCACGTGATTAATTTCTGGTCCCTGGTTGGCTGTTGCTACGTGGGGACGCGAAGGTTATGAGACCGTGTGTGGAATTAGGGAACTAACCTTTAATCACGGGGGACAACTTCGCTTCGACTTGCCACACGCTGACTGGTTATAAACAGTAGATTTTGTAGTAACACGTGTCTTACAATGCAGATTCCCAGAGCGTCGCTACGAGTAAAGTCGAATAAAAAACGAACATAATATTTTAAATCGGACTTCGTTTTCCTCAATGAACCAGTTGACTTTCATATCAGTTCATTTCAGCAATACCACGACACATGAACGAAGAATGAACTTCAAACGATACCCGACTAATTCCCACTATACACACCAGTTCAAAACACAACGAGCCCCGAAAACAAACGAGGGATCTCCCAACACCCATAACGTAACAACGACAATACTTTATATTACGTTAATCTTTCAAATGACTGTGTAAACACACTGACACAGTTTTAGGTATACCGTGAGCACAACAGTACATAGTAAAGGGAAATCCGTGCTGATAAAAGTTTTAAAAGTTGTTTCAACGATAAGACAGAAGAGATTTATTAACACAGTAATCTCTTTAATGTTTCCTTTTGTGGGGTTAGGGTTAAGGCGAATATTTAAATGAGAACAGTATGAAGAAAGGAGATAATATTTTATGAGAGATAACTTTTGAAAGTTCTTTTTTTTTAATGGAAGGCGGGGATGTTAACAGGTGCGACATTCTCATGGAACATTTGATAATGACGCACAAAGTTCTTGGTAGAATGAAAGCAGCAGACCTATAAGTGCAAGAAGTCGATGATTGATGACACATTTCAATATTTGCTGATAAATAAAATTTTTAAAAATAATATTGCTTTACGCTAGCTACGACAAGCCGTCCCTGTCAGGGCATCATCTCTGCGCTTATCTGTCTCGTCTAGACTTCGAAGTTCTCAGAGTTGTGCGATATGTGGCAATAGAGTGGAACAGTCTGACGTCATGGGCCGTCTTCCGGCTCCACCAGTTGAAAAATTGCTACTTAAATAGTACTAGGGAAATCTTGCTTGTTTCTTTTGTCATCGTTTTTTTGTTGTTGTTGTTACTTCCACCCCAATTTCGTACGTTTTGTCAGTTAGGACATCCAGTTTATATTTGATAAAAAAAATATTGATAAGTTTTCGTCATTTTATCGATTTTTCACCCGTTTTCTTTCCCCATCGGAAATTCGAGCAGACGATAAACATAAGCAAAACAGCCATGGTCCAATGTTATGTTCCCACATAAGGGTCTTCTGGGTTGGTTGTGTTTTATTAAGTTAGTGTGGAGCTTGTGTTTAGCGTGTATCATGTTATAAACGGGTCCTAAATCTTTTTTAAAAATTACACACAAATATAAGAACACAATTTGTTTACTTGCATAGTAAATTAATTATTTAAAAAAACTTTTCTGTACAACCAGATAATACGACAAATATGTCTGACATTTTTCAGTAATAGTATTATGTTGTATTTCTGCTTCGGCTGCAAGTTTCAAAATACCTTCATATTTATGCGTCGTATATCAATGTTTTTGTAATAGTCTTTGTGTTATTAATAAGAGGAAAGATGGTATAACATTTTTATGCGAAAATTATTTCCGTAAGCAATATAAACTTGGACAACTCTGTGTTCTAAAACTTTTTAACACTTTAAAGTTGTGACGTGAAGTTCACATTCATTAAAAAATATATAGCCCAGAACACACAGATTTTAATTGTTTATCATAAATCTTTTAAAATGAGTCGGTATTTATTCATTATTTTTTTAATGCATTTTGTTGTGAAAGGGGTATTTTGTAAGAAAAACGTATGGAAATATCTGCAAACAAAGATTATTACAAGTTTCCGCCATTTTATTGAAAAAAACGGTTAAAAAATCGATATACAACCAACCCATATTAACTGTGAAAATGTGCGATATTTCGGTCGAAATAACAAAAAAAAACGACAACAAAAGAAGCAAGCAAGATTCACTTATACCCACTATTTGAGTAGTAATATTTCAACTGGTGGAGCCGGAAGACAGGTCATGACATCAACATTTTGCCACTCTATTGACTTAGAGGCGACATGCACCTGAAGCGGCGTCACTCACATCACCCGCTATTTAATATATAAAAATATCCAAATATAGTGAAACAGTATTTAATGATAGTCCCTATTTCCTTTTTTGTAAGGTTGACATCAGCAGTTAGCTCATGTAAAACTGACAATCCTTATGTGCTTTGCAGGAAAAATACTGTCAAGAGTTTAAAATAGCATTTCTGCAATATGAAAATACTTAACGATTTTATTTTGCAAAACATAAGCCAGAGAATGGACTGCAATGTTTTCTAATCCGTAATATAATTTACGAGGTGTCAGTCTGTCTGTGACATAACACGCAGAAAGAGAGGAACGGGGGTGTAATGTAAACACACGAAAACGAAATAGCTGTTCTGTTGTGTGTGTGGCTGCTGATAATTTAACTACATCTACTACTACTACTGCTGCTGATGTGTCAATTTCGTTTCTTACCCAAAATGATTACAAGAATTTTAGTTAAAAATACCTTGCAAATTACTGTGTAAACATACTGACACCTTTGAAAGTTTGTTTTTTTTTAAGGAAAGGCGGGGATGTTAACAGGTGCGACATTCTCATGGGGCATTTGATAATGACGAAGCGAAGTTCTTGGTAGAGTGAAAGCAGCAGTCGATAACTGACGACACATATAAAATTATAAATTATAAAAAAATAACAGGTCTGGTTAGTCACTCAATAGCCGTGTTGGGGGTGATCAATTAAAAAAAAATGGAAAAATGGGCGATCAATGAATGAATTACTTACTCTCGCCTTGTGTTCAACAGTGATCACTAGAAAAGTCTGAATTTTCAAAAAACAAGCGTGAATGCTGCCGGACACAAACTATGGGACCAATTTAGCATAATATTACATTGCAAATTGACCCCCACCCCCCACCAAAAACCTATTATGGGGAGAATTAAAAAAGTTTTTTCTAGACATAATAAGGAGTAAATGTTGAAATCTTCAGCCCTTTAGCTCCATTGGTGCGGCCTGTACGCGTGATACATACATACATAGCCAGCCAGCCAGCCAGCCAGACCAACTTAAAAACTGAAGAAACCTATGTTGACGGTTTTGGTTTCTAATATTGCCGTATTCGTATCTTTAATAGAAAGGAGGAGAGTCGACTGCTTACGTTATTCTATATACAGAGAGGGAAATTAAGGGCCCACGTTCTCAGAGAGTTATACTAAATTTCAATCACCAGCCAACAGCTCAGCGGCCACAAAAAGAATTAGACCATTTTAGAATGAGTTTGGATTGGAAATCGACCCCCCTCCCCCACCTCACGCATATTTTGGAGGGTGATTTTCAAAATCTACATTGACAAAAACCTAGGGCTCCCAGGATTACTTACAGAAGATTTCATGGAGTCGTTTTTGCGGTAGGCTGTTACAGACAGACGGGCGGACCTACGGTGAATTATAGTTAGATGTTGTAGATTTTACAAGTATACGAATGTAATAACTGTTATGAATGGGAAGGTGTAGATTTTGTTATACCAGTCTTCTAAGTTATGAGAAACTGCCTGCTTTAAAAATCAGCTTTAGAAATCCTGGTTTGTTTACCTGGCGTCAAACCCCGACCAAGATCACCAATGAGAAATAAACAGCTACATACTTCAGCCCACCAAGCAAGTCGAAAAGCAATGTATGTGATAAAAATCGTATGGAGAGACATGCGTTTACACAGTGATAAGCCTAAAGCTCTTATATCGATAGTATCTTAAAAGCTCGCCAAATCTTCAATCAAACATATCCAATTCAACAAAATTGATAATTTTCTGGTTGTTTTTTTTACCCTGATTGCATATTTCAACATACAAGGTCATTTCAAATGGCCACAACTGATAATACTAAATCTGATACTCGAGTTGGACATTTCGTATATAGACAAAAAAAAATGTTATCAACGTGGATGTGATTTCAACACTTAGTCGCGGTGTTTGGTTACTGGAGACATCTCGATCGGACCCGGCCTTTGGGGATTTGTCTCTGGGTCAGCCCTTCTCTAGGTCTTCTTTACACGTTTGCCACCACTGTCACTAGTGGATTAGTAAGCGTTGGGTGAAATGAAAAAAAACTGAATTGTCCTGTTTTCTATCGTGAGTGGTCATCGACTTAAAAGTAACAGTGGATTAGTTTATTGTGAATGCACAGCACTTGAATCAGGTAGGAAGATTTTCATTCATACCACTCTTTCTTTCACGCATTTCATTCCTGCTGTATTGCTTTGAATCCTCTTCACTCCTTCCTTTTCTCTTTTTCATTTTTCTTCTTCATTACTGATTTTTCAAATTTTCATTCTTCCCCTTCACTCCGGGCTCTTCAATTTTTCATTCTTCTCCTTCACTCCTGGCTCTTCTATTTTTCATTCATCTCTTTCATTCCCGACATTTCTTTTTTTTTTTCATTATTTTCCTTCACTGTTGCTTTTTCTATTTTTCACTCTTTTCCCCCCCACTCTTGCCTTGTTTCTTTCATTCTTTTCCTTCACTCTTGCTTTTT
>VCCN01004182.1:5883334-5898775 GCA_006491835.1 Architeuthis dux | reverse complement strand
GCAATCGCTAACACCGATGCCGGGCTGATATGGGTTTCCCAAGTTGTTGGCTACAATTTGCAACTATGGAACTTAAATTTGTTAAAGGTGTAAATCCTCCAGGGCGAAGACCATAGGCATTGGGAGGTTGACTTCGGAAGTCATTCTAGGTCACCAGTCGTTATTATTAGCCAATATACTAAGTTATTGGTCACTATTTTGCGCCTAGGATGATGCAATTTGGCATAGGGGTACACCTTTTCATGGCGATGGTCATAGGCAATGGGAGGTTGATCTTGGAGGCCATTCGAGGTCGCCAGAGGTAATTTCTAGCCTGGTAATTTCTAGCCAACTGATAGCATAATATTGATGTACTATGAAGTACAGAAATGTTTTGACCTCACAAATCGATAAGGTCAAATTCAATTGGATAGGTGGTGCTGACCACCAAGGTCACCAGAGGTCAATTCTGGATTAAAATAGCTTTTTTAACTATAACAAAGAACAATTAAAAAAGTTATCAGAGTTCTTTTCTCTTTGAAAATAGTAACTTCCGAATTAACAAATTAATAATCTAGATGTAAAAAAAACATTATCTTTACTTTTGAAGAACTTCGCTAAAAACAATATTTCTGTAAAAAAATATTATTATACTAATATTGTGGCCTTCTTTTTATTTGTGTGTTTTTGTATTCATTCATGTGCCACACTAAAACTTACAAGGCTCATTTTTGGCATAACGACTCACAGAGACTCATATAGGCTTTTTGAGGTTGATCTTGGAGGTCATTTGAAATCAAGTTATAATACTAATATTGAGTTTGTTATGAAGTACAAAATATTTTTGACCTCACAATATCAGACGTTATTACTAGCCAATATAGGGTGAATAAGGTCAAATTCATAGGATAAGTAGTAACTTCCAAGGTCACTGGAGGTCACAAGAAGTTAATTTTGGGTTAAAATAGTTTGTTTTTTTCAGCCATAATGCGACCAAACATTTGTATTCTTACAGGTAGATTGAAACATGGGGTTAACTTGGGCAGAAAAAAGATGTTAAGATGGGTGGTGCTGACCTCCAAAGTCATTGGAGGCCAGCACAGGTTAATTTTGGATAAAAATATTTTTTTTCAGCCAAATGAAAGAATTTAAGGAGCTAACAATTTGATTTTTCTACTTTGTTTTTAAAAAGTTGTGCAACCCCAGACAAAAATAAATATTTTTTTAAATCGTGACACCTCACCAGAAAGGTTACATTTTGACAAAACTCAGATACATATGTTGCAAAGTGTCGGCAGCAGGGCTTATCGGTAATGCGAGATACGTGTGTGTGTATTTTTCATGTATGTGTATACCACAAACACGGCTATTTTAGCCATTTGTAGCCATTTAGATGGTCATAAGATGGCTAACAATGTTTTCTGTGCATTTTGTCATTTTGACGCTTTTTTTAGGTTGATTTAGCGCGAAAGAAATGTTTGAATTGGCAACACTGCCTGGACACCCCCCGAATGTTTGACCTGGCTTCGTCGTTGCTCGCCAGACTATGGATTCGCAGTCGGAAAGTCTTGCTCTTAGGCACTCCAGGGCGCAGTACTGGGCAAAGTTATATGGAAGACAGGCCAATGAATCAATCTACCCTCTCCATGCCACCGATGTTGTCCAAGGGAAGGGCAAGGCGCCGATACAGCTTGGCACCAGTGTCATCGCAGGAGTTGCCAGGACGAGATTGAAGACGACGTTTGGACTGCCTTAGGGACTCCAGCTCCTGGTTTTGGATTTGAGTTGTCCTGCATGCATACGATGTGAGAAAGAAAGAAAGAAAGAGAGAAAGAAAGAAAGAATAATGAGAAGAATGTGTGGGTGGGTGATATATAAGAATATGAACGTAAGAGAGATACAATTCTGGCTGAGTCGAACTCTGCTCCTACTTCTACGTCCTTGCGTAATCCTACTACACGGAGGTATGTAAAACTTGTCAGTTTAGCGCAGGTGGTAACACACCAGGCTAGCGATCACTAGGTCAAGACTTCAAATCACGGTAGGGGAATGGGGATTTTACATATCGGTTTACTCCCCTATTTTTGGTGAGGATTGTTCTTGTTCTTGTCTGAAGAGTATACAGGGCCATGCAGACCCGGCAGTAGGCCCGGGTCAGGTGGGGAAAACTGCTCATCAAGTATTTTTGAAATCAGTGCTAAATACATATGACTTATATATGGTTTTGCTATATACATGTGATGTAGTGTACTTACAAGTATATTATGATATTGTTGAGAATGCGAGTTTTTCTTAACGGCTTGTTTAGAAGATGAATTTCTCGGAGAAAGATTTCTCTGTAGAAATTGAATTGGCTGAGGTCACCATTGTAATGAAGAGTTATTTGTGAGAAATTAAATGGTCATCTGACTATAGAAATAATAATGTCCGTAATGTCTTTTTAATAGTAAACATGTATATGTTTAGATACTGTTTTGATAATGCTTTAGTGAAATATAACAGTAGAATACATGAAAGAGAAATACAAGCAAGATGGAAATAAAAAATATATACGTATCTAATTATATACAACAAGGGGGTCTTCCAGTGTCTTCTGGAAAACCCTCAGAATCTTTCAGAAAATTTGTATTTATACTGTTTTCTGAGCGTCTTCCGAGTTTTAAATCTTTTCGTCTCGACACATGGCAACCTTCAAGACCCTCTGAATTTATATGAAACTTTTTGGTAGTACATATTCCGGTAATCCATTCTATAGTCCCACCACTTTATTGCTTAAAATTCTGGTATTAACTTAGTTGCTCGTCTCAGGACTAATTGCTCGTCTCTGATTAGAAGATTATGTTTAATTAGCTACGTTTGTAAAAAGAGTGGCGTCTAGAATTTTTATATTTCTCTTTATTTTATTTTATATTTATATCAACTCCCACAAATTCATTACAATAGTAATGGTCGGCTCGACTGGCTGGCTTGCTAATCATTACTCCACAGCGAAGTTGTTGCCCATGTTGATTTTCATGCCAGCTTGACCTCTGATGGGTTCTTGTTGATTGCCCTACTTTGTATTGCAAAGATCTAAGTGGAATAAGTGTTTGTCCAGAGTCTTGGAGGAGCTGCCTCTTTAAATTACCCCCACACATCTTTAAATGAGAACATTTACTCCAAGTCTAAATATAGCCAGAGTCTTGTGTTCTTCACCCATTTTACCACTAACAAAAACACACCCATGATTAACACACTCATGGCGGCTATGAACTGCTACTGTCTCCGATTTGTTTTTCTTTAATTATTATTTATTTATTTATTTATATTGATACCATCAACACCACTATTAACCGCAGAAACAGTATTATTACTAGAGTATGGACACCTTAACGCAAAGAGTAGGGCCTAGCCTTGTGGGAATATTTATAACGAAATCGTTTTTCGGTCCCAACGGATAGAATTCAAAATGGTGAATTACAATAGAGCTATGTCTAAAAACAAGTATTACGCCATCACACGATCTTTATAAAAGTTTAGTCTTGTGCAAGACATGGCTAAACCAAGTAAGACATATCATAACATGTCATTGATGTCCGTACCCAGCGTAGGACACAAAGTAAAAGCAAAATAATCTCATATATATGTGCATTTGAAGTACGTCGGTATGAGACTTCTGATGTATTCTGGAATCCAGAAAAACTTCATTTCCTGAGGCATTTTCAAGGTTTAACCAGATCACTTCAAACTATGTTGATTTCTTAACTTTAGCAAATGCATGCTCTCCCACGGCATAGCTTTGTGTTCTATGCCGCTTTGTGTTCTATGCCACTTGGACACTCGAGAATTTCAGTTTTCTAGACAGATACATCCACGTAACTGTTGGTCAACACGAATATTGTTTACTACTATTTCCATTCATCTTAATTTCTTTGGACGTGAGTTCGATTCTCACTGAGAGTTTATTCTTTATTTCCGATCTACGCTGTTAGCTCACTGCCGTAGATTGACTGCCTGAGTTGAGTTGTGATACAGAACAACTATAAAAAAATAAGTTAGGATGAAGGTAATTTTGTAGTCAAAAATTAATAATGGGTTACAATACAACATCTAATTAAAAAACAGATAATAAAATGTGTATTCTTCTGGCAAGAACGCCGAAAAGGATCACACCTTCCATTTGATCAAGCGGATAGGTTGAAACTGGTCTTAAGCTTTGAAGCCCTTCTTCTTTGGTACATGGAATTCGTCTATTAGAACTGAATTCTCTGCGACGATTTTATTTATGTTTGCTTTCCGCAAAAGCTTTCAGAGGAATCGTGTAACGGGGGGGGGTCTTTTACAGAGCTCACTAGCTGGAAAAAAATGTTCAGCTGATTCCTGCTGAAGGCGTAAACGGGAGATCGAAACTGTTTTTGTTTTTTCTTAAATCATCCAGACTTTTTTGCATTCTTAATGTTAGCGCATTTTAGGGGTACCTTAATTTAATGGCTACAATGCACTGTTTTGGCTACTTACACTTACATACACTTACATACTTATACAGATAAACAGAATCAGACTTTTAGTATTATATATAAATAGATGGAAATCAGTTCATTATTATCGACGTGAGTGTAAGTGCAGACCCCACAATTTATTTTTAGCCAATGTGTGCTTTTAAAGTTTATTTCCATTAACCGCGAATGGCGGGAATTTCCGTTATTGCAGTTCTATGGCTAACTCAATAAAATGTCCGTTTTAGTGTGATTGATGGCAACTCGGTTATATCTGTGAGTCGGGGCTTTTATCTTGCAATGGATAACTTGCAATGTATTATCTTGGACAATGTTTTTTATCTTGTAATGGATAACCTTCCGCTGTTAATGGGTTGAGGACTCCATTCTTTTTTCCCTGGAATAATTTCCCAGGGAATTTGTATGGATCCTTATTAAAAGGACGACTAGTCTTTCCTTCCTTCTGTTGTCGCTTCTTTGCTGTCTATCAAACTAAGCTGTATATACACTGTAAATACTGAAGCAGAATATATTTGATATTTATTAAGTTTAGCTTCGTTTGACACAGGGCCACAGTAGTGGGACACCCAGAGAGGATCGAACTGATTGCAGTAGTAATGGTCAGCATCACAAGCTTCGCGTGGGGTTATGCAGTAGGCAGTGGGACGTGATTGAGTGAGCTTGGGGACTGTCGCATTCACAATGATCGAACGCGTCATTCTTTACGCCCCGTTCAGGTTTTCTTTTAGCAAGACGTCGCATTCTCCAGGTCTGTCAGTCCCCACCCACTAAAGTCTAGATTTTTCCAAAAACATTTCCCAAAAACATTTCCCAAAAACATTTCAGACCGTGGACGAGATTAAGGAGTACTTGACGAGGTAGCTGATGGCGACCCCGAAAGAGGACTTATCAAACTGTTTTGAAAAGTGAAGTGGACGCTGGAATAAGTGTGTGAGGTCCCAATGGGTGTAGTTTTAAGAGGACTAAGGTGTATATGTATACACTCTAGCATATACATACATACAGGGCCAGATTAAGACCACCCATATTGAAATTATATGAGATTTGAACAGTAATTTTATAGACTTACGATTTTATAAATTACTAATTTTCAATAAATAAGAAATTGTTGAAGTGACGCAGTCATTTTTTGAAATGTAATAAAAACAGGAAAAAATATCTTTAAAATTTCAAACGTTCATAATTAGATAATGTAAAAAATGTAATAAATATGCAATAAATTATGAAGATTGTAATAAAGATTATTTACAAATGTTAAAATAAGGTGTCTCATAGTATAAACTAAAAAACGGGGTATTTAACCTGTAAAATAATATATTTATTCACATGCTAAATGTATTGCTATTTATTTGTGGGCCTCCTCAATGTCTTGGGCCCTACGCCATGGCATACTTTGCGTATAGGCTAATCCTGCCTTGCATACATACCATTGCTGTTAATGAGAAGGAGAAACTTTGAGCTTTCTTAGATTCTTCAACGTGGTTGACGAGTAATGTCAAAATTAATACTAACAATACTCTTATTCGTTGTCACTTTAGGCAACATATAACGACTGGTGTGTGTGTGTGTGTGTGTGTGTATGTGTGTGTATGTGTGTGTAAGGTAATTTATATGTTGAACAGCTAAAAACGACTACATATGAAACGTACGCTTATACACCCAGTAAGACACTCATACATAGATAGACACACTCACATATGTATAATTATAAGCATGTGTTTCACCCTCTCATATACATGCTTACATACACATAAAACCATATAAAGATGGATACACATACGATTACATCCCTACCTCCCTACACCCCTCCATCCCTACGCACGCATCCTCATATATTCCTATTATTAAAAAAAATATAACTCAAAACTTAGGAAACATATGTCGTTCGTAAATGCGTTGCCAGGCTACTCTAAGTAGCCACAGGGTATATTCCATAATGAAAATAACAAGATTACTTGGCATATTAATTCCTCTAATCTTGCCAAAATCTATTTTATCGTCTGTCATTCAAGAAGGGAGACGTTGTGTACTGCCCATTGGTTCGACTGACGAATGACTAATGACCACTTACCCTGAAGAAAATGAGGGGAAAATCACAGACACCTACTTGGGTCTACAGTCACACGACCACATGGTGGTCACAGCTCAAGTGTCGCAGTGTTTTTGTTAAGGCAGACGTCGACTTAAATGTCCGTGTTTTGTTTGGTGGACGAGCTCGTAACTTTTATTGCGGAAAAAGTGGACGTAATTTTCAAAGACCTACACAAGGAATATCGCGAAGTTTAACAGAATGGTGACATTGAATTCATGGTAGGTAGATATGTTTTCGTTTAATTTTACTAACAGTGTACTTTTAATATTTGTTATTTAACAAAGATGAATAGAAAAGCGTGAGGAATTTAAGAATCTTTTTGAAAGTTTGCCTTCTGAACACATCGTTTTTATAGAAAAACTAGTCTATGACTCGTCGCTTCGTTGATGGTCATTATAAGGGTACAGATACAAATTTATGTAATATTAGATGAGAAATCACACAAACTGATATATTGTTTATGGGGTAATTTAAGAAGTGTTCAATCGTAATCCAACAACACTTTAATGACATTGTGTTACTTTGAATGATCATTGTCTTTAATCAATATGTATTACTCTATTTACCTACTTGCTTATTAACCAATTATTTCTCTCCCTCTTCCTCATGACTTCTAGGCATTTCTCTTGTTCGGGTTATATATTTTAAAATAAATGCCTCTTAAGTCAACATAAGTGTGTCATATACGGCTCTTATTGTATATTTTATTATAAATAAAGGCCTATTAAGTTAACATAGGTGTGACAGACACGGCTCTCACTTCCTACACTCAGCGGTCGTCCAGATTGCTGCTGCAGCTGACTGCTGATGATAGATGGTGTTACCTGACAACAACAGGCTCGGTTGATGACAGCTACTGATACTATAAGTGTGACAAGCACGGCCCTTATTATATATGTTACTTCGAATTATCATTGTCTTTAATCAATATATATATATATATATGTATTATGCTATTTACTTACATGCATATTGACCAATTATTTCTTTGCGGGCGATATTTCTTGTTAGTTTCCTCTCTCCCTCTACCGCATTCCTTTCGTTCGGGTTATATATTTTTTAAATAAAGGCCTCTTAAGTCAACTTAAGTGTGACAGAAAACAGTTTAAAACGAGAGAAGATAAACATGTTTGGATCTATTTACAGACCAAACACTATTTTTCTGGCTCTATTCTGGTGACTGTGGAAGATAAAACTTGGCCACTGATCTTCTCGAATCAAGATATGTCTGGTGCAAGGAACATCTAAAGAGTACTGAACACTATGACACTTACCACCAGCCAATGAAATCAGATCACTGACCACAGGACTCTGACAGACACTACCAGGATCTTTAGCATGACATCACTGATTCATTCAAAGAAAATAAATGGAGAAAGAAATCACAGAAAGAAATATTTATCCAATCAAAATATTTCCCTATCAGGCTTTATATTTTTATTTCGCCTGAGCAACAGTCGTTAGTTACCTCCCTAAAGAATTCTCCGTTCAAAGAAAAAAAAGTGCGAAGCATTTTGTAATCTGATCAAGACAGGTTTGGTTAGTCACTCAATAGAAACCGTCAAACGACCAATATCTTTTGGCAGCATGCCGTGTTGGTGGTGATCAATTACAAATTGAAAAGGGGGATGATCAATGAATAAGTAACGTCCCTCGCCTTTTTGCTGGATAACTAAAAAGACCGAATTTTAAAAAAACAAAACAAAAAAAACATCTGTGAACGCAGCCAGACACAGACCAAGGGACCAGTTTAGCATAAACTTACATTGTAAATTGAATTCCCGCTAAAAACCTATTGGGTGGGATTTTGAAAAAAATCAGACATTTTTTTTCTAGACATAATAAGGAGTAAATATTTAAATTTCCAGCCCTCTAGCTCCATTGGTGCAGTCTGTACGCGCGACACATACATGCATACATAGATAGCCAGCAAGTCAGCTTGCCAGATGGGGCTTAACAACTGAAGAAACCTATGTTGACAGTTTTGGTGACAGTTTGCTTAACGGTTTCCAATTGAAAAAAGTGTTCGCCTGTAAGAAAGTGGTCTAGAGATCAGCGTTATTCAAACTATTTGATCTCGTGGACCGGCAAGTTGTTTTTTTAATGTGTCAGGGACCGGTAGCATATATGTGTCAAATTATTATCCGTACATGATCAGTAAAATATTAATTGAACATTCGTAGTAATGTAATCTCTATCGGAAAAGTTATTCTCCTCGACCATGTTTCAAAATCGGCTTTAAATCGTGTCCAGCCTTTCTCTCCTAGATTTTGCAGTTTTTCCTTTGCTCCGATAACACCATTGCATATAATGCAGGGCCTTTCAATTCTTCTAGTTTCCTGACTTAGGAATGGTTTTCTATTTGGGTTAAACGAAAGATTATTAAATCAAGGTTGTTTTAATGCTTGAAGTCTGACTATATAGCTTCATAAACAAAATGAAAATATTATACTTAGTTGATATGTTTTTAAGAAACGAGCAGAGAAAGCTAAGCATACTTATATTTAATAAGCACCCGAGGAGGACCGCCTGCAGAGCGAAGCCATTTAATTTGAAAGTCAGATTCAGTAGAAATAGCCGTATTTTGTCAAACTATACATCATTTGATAGGTCTTACTTCGCTCTATTATTACTTCGCTCTATTTAGATATGCAAATTATATGAATATATCAACAGAATATATACGAAAATTTTGATGACGTCATCAATCTTGAGACCCGGTAGTTTCACGAAATGTTGTCATTTGATAGGCCATACTCCGCTCTATCTAGATGTGCAAGTTGCTTCTGATTATGACCTATATGTCCGAATATGAATGAATGAATGAATGGCTTGGCTTCGAGAGCGAAGATTTTGGGGATGGCCCTCCACAGCGTTTGGTCCAATAACGGCGGGACCAACGTGAGGAGTAAACCTCCAGCCTGAGCAGTGTAGTTTTAAGGTGAAGTGCGACTTGCCCAGGGTCGACCCCACCATTTAAACCGAGGGTTTGCATCTTATGGGCCACCGGGGTGGCGCGGATAGGAGCAGGGCCCATAGGTCGTAGGTTTGGCAGGAGTGTCATTCTCCTGACAGATGCCTGAGCTAACTACGGGGGTCTGTCGCCCCCTTGTGGGAATGTTCCGATAGTAAGGCTGAACTGTGGTTAGACAGAGCTTGAGCATCCCGTAGTTGGTAGGAGCCTGAGTTGGCTGTGGGGTTCTACCGACCCTGTGGAGGGGATCAGGACGGAGCGGCTGCCTGTAACGTATACCACAGATTTTCATGATCTCCTAGACGCCGCTATCATCAGCAGCCGACGACTCTGGAAGGGTAATGATTGCCCAAATTTCTATAACGCTTTTGTTACATTTATCTCCTTGGACTGATAGCGGAATCGCCCGAGTCAAACAGGAAAGGTAATGATTGCCCAAGGAGATAAATGTAACAAAGGCGTTATAGAAACTTGGGCAATCATTACCTTTCCTGTTTCCATATGGCCGCCGCTTCAGCTATCGACTGCTGATGATGGCGGCGAATTTAAAAAGCTAAAACACTAACCCTAACTACCCTAAACCCTAAAAATAGCAACACCAACCCCAACAATAACCCTAACATTAACCCTTACGCTAAAAACACTACCCATAACTTATCCTGTGTTCATTTGTATTTATCAAGCTTTTGCTTGAAGAGAAAAAAATGAAGAAAAAAAAACACTAGTCACTTGAACCACATGAAATTGCTCGATATCAGTAGACCACTTAAAGAATGGAAAAAAAATGAAAATTCCGTTCTGAAGAATCTTCTAGTCTGTTTCTTTGACTTTAAATTCGCCATCAGCAGCAGCGGAGGACTTCGGTCTATTCCGCTAACAGAACACCATATGGAATCAGGAAAGGTAATGATAGCCGAAACGTTATATAGTTTATCTCTTGTAAAATAATGCCCAAGCGTGGCTAAGAGTGTCATCTAGTAATATATACTTTAAAAGCTATTAAAGTTGTGAAAACGAGCCGCGTACCACACTTTGGGTAGCATTGATTTCGATTCTAATCTATATAGAAGCGGGACAGCGTAATACCCAAGGGTCGTTTGCGTATTTGGAAAAATATACGCGGCACACTTTGGAGACAGTTGTGGTACATTAGTGTGTTGCGACACACAGTTTGAGAACTACTGATTTAATCTACGTATAAACAGATGGTTTAAAAAAAAATATCAAGCCAAGCCTATGAGGATGTGTGCAGAACAATGAACAATGCGAATAAATCTGGTACAAAGGAGACACTTTTTATTTAACTATAATTTATTCTAAATATTTGGAAAAATATTGTATGTTGAATTTGGATGCATATTATGGCCGGCATCATACTTTTAACTCTTTTAAACACATTTGTTTTTCTTCCACTTTGAGCTACTCAGACAAGGGCGCTAATGAAAATGACCCACTACGCAGATACCAACACTTCAAAGGTGGGATGAAATTTTAGCCACAGCGCTTCAAAAAATTCAAGGAATGCAACAATTTAACAACTTTTCAAATAGTTCTTCGGACGATTGAACTCCTTCTTGTTGTTTGTGTTGTTAACACGACGTTTCGGCCGATTCATTCTTCAGGTGTAATATCCGAATGTGATGGGATTAAACAGAAGTTTTTAATTTCAAAGGAGGTAACCCTTATAACGTAGGATTCGGGTGTTTCTTTGTCCTCGTCTTGTTGGGTTTGGGCCTGTTGAGCAGCGGAAGACACATCGGGTTGAACTCCGCACTTGTCTGACTAATGCAATCAGTCGACATGTTGATATGAGCTGCCTCTTTGATTTTTCTCTGCTCCCAACAGCGTTCTCTGTCAATAATCAGGACTTACTCCCACAGAGGAAAGTGGTTGCCTTTCTCTCTGCAGATATGGTCAGCCATTCTAGATTTTTCTATCTCGCACTTGATTATGGATTTTCTGTGTTCTTCAAGTCTGAAGACGAAATTTAACAGCTGTTTTATAATTTGTTGAACTGTAGATAATGTAGTATTGTTATAAATTTATACTCTATCAGAAAGAGAAACAGAAACTTCAGTTCCCGCTCGGGTTCCTGAATGAATGGCCTCCGTTTTGTCTCTACAGACAATTGGACGACACTGGAGTGTCAACTCCAGGGCGCATTTTTATCTATCTACCCATCTGGACTACGCCCAGCGCTAACCGTTCATAGTAGAAACTTGAAATTTTGTACACACTCCCGCATGTAGGGAAAATGCTTCTTTTTTTTGTTGAAAATTCCCCTCCAAAATAGGGTTTTAATGTGGGTTCAATTTCCAATGTAAGCTTATGCTAAATTGGTCACTAGTTTGTGCTCGCTTGTTTTTTGAAAACTTTTTTAGTGATCACAGCCCAACCTTTTAATTCATCACCCCCAACACAGCATATATGGGTGGCGGTAATTCATAATTTCCCTTGGTATGCTAGTTTATGTTAAGATTATTGGTAACTTTTAAGTTGACTAGATAGATCGCGAAAATTGTTAATATTCGCGTGAATTGTGTGTAATTGTTAATATTCAATATTTTATTACTATCCCTATCTATAACATTTAGGTATTTCAATTCTCCGACCGTCTTCAGGTGACGGTTATATTTTAGTAGTTTTCAACTTTCAAACCGAATTTTATGTTAGCGTAAACAGGTATACCCCACTTTTCGGAAATTCGCTCTATGGCACTTTTTCGTTTTTCGAAAAAAACAAAGCAAAAGGCGAAAATAGCGGTCTCCCTCTTCCTTTCTCTCCCCCATCACCCAAGTCACCTGTACCTACCACCACCCCAACCTCCGACGACTAAGCCTAATATAACATCATCACCATTTTTCGGGTCTGGGAACGCTCTACTTTCGGATAGTTTTGTTGTGGCTTTGTGCCAGACTAAGTTTTAAACTTAGTAAATATTTATCACCATGCCTCTGACTAAAACTGTCTTTCTCACGGTCTACGTTTAAATCCCCAAACGAAGCAGCCCTTTTTTATGCAGCCTAAACCTCTCAATCAGCAGTAGGTGCCATCTGCTGATGTGAGACAGTAAAAGAGACGCACTTTAGTCCCTGGAGACCTTACCAACGCAGTGGCGTAGCAATGGTTTTAAGCGCCTGGGGGTTATACCAAAGGCATAATTATTCATTAATTGGCCTTTAAGGCCAGAGAAAATTTTGAGCCCGTTCACACCAGCGCCCGGGCCGATTGCACACACTTGCCCCCCTCTTGCTATGCCTCTGTACTAACGTAAAATATCTTTAAATAATGAAACTTTTTTTTATAAATGCGATGTTTTGTATGTTTTAGAAATTTGCAGATTTAAAAAAAAATGTATGAAGATTACAGCCCTGGTTAATCACTCAATAGAAACCGTCGTTCTTTGCTTTGTTGTGTAGTGATTTTCTCCCTGGGAGTCTTGAGGTTATCACAGACAGAGTACAGTTATTTGCTATAGTTTTGAGAAGGGTCATTAATATTGAAATGGTTCTTCGGACGGTTGAACTCCTTGTTATTTGTGTTATAAACACGACGTTTCGGCCGATCCATTCTTCGGCCTTCTTCAGGTGTAAAATCCGAGTGTGATGGGTTAAACAGAAATTATGCTTAAAATCATCTTCAGACGTTCTCATACTCTCCGTTGTCTGCTAAGTACGGTTGCCCCAACTCGGGACCCCAGACTGGTGAACAACTGTGTTTACGTCATTCCTTGTAAATGTGGTATCATCTACACTGGAGAAACGGGCCGCCCCCTCAAGGTCAGACTTGATGAACACAAGAAGGCCATAATCAGGGGCGAGATAGATAAATCGGCTATGGCCGACCACATCTGGGGAGAGAACGGCGTGCATCTTCCTCTTTGGGAGGAAGTCCAGATTATCGACAGAGAACGTTGTTGGAAGCAGAGGAAAATCAAAGAGGCAGCTCACATCAAAATGTCGACTAAATGCATTAGCCAGACAAGCGCGGATTTCAACCCGATGTGGCTTCCACTTCTCAACAAATCCAAACCCGAGAGAACAAAGGCACAGAAACACCAGGGCCATGCGCTATAAGGGCTACGCCCCTTTAAGCATAATTTCTGTTTAACCCATCACACTCGGATTTTACACCTGAAGAAGGCCGAAGAATGGATCGGCCGAAACGTCGTGTTTATAACACAAATAACAAGAAGGAGTTCAACCGTCTGAAGAACCATTTCAAGAGTACAGTTACTTCGATTAGCGCTCTAGATACGGTCCTAAAAGATATCAGCGTTAAACGAAACAGCGCTATACGGAGTTATATAACATAGCATAAAGATAGAAATAAGAGCTTCATGGGGTAAGCAGGATAATAGTGTAATTGATGTCATTGTTGTTGTTGAGCCTCAACAAGATCGAAAGGATTAGTATTCTGTATCTCATCTGGTAGCTGCTTTCCAGAGATGGAGAAATATCACCATTGCTACATGATACATTATTAAATCACCGCTACCCACAACACTGGTTTAAATACTGTTGCTGGGTTTAGGTTATTCATGTGTTCAGACATTTATATGTATCTATCTATGTATCCGGACTTCGCCCAGCCCTAACCGTTCATAGTATAAACTTGAAATTTTGCACACACACTCCCCCTCAATGAGTAGGGAAAATGTTTGTTTATTTTTTTAAATCCCCCCCCCCCAAAAAAAAATAGGTTTTTAGTGTGTATGTGGGGGGGGTCATTTACAATGCAAGTTTATGCCAAATTGACCCCCTAGTTTGTTTCCAGCAGCATTCTCACTTGTTTGTTGTTTTGAAAATGTTAGTGATCACAGCCCACCACCAATGTTTAATTTACATTCCCCTTGGAATGCTAGTTGTGTATGTATTTATTCTACACATGGCACATTAACCAAAGTGTTCAGTGTACAGTTATTATCTCTTTTATCATTTAACTTTACTAAATGTATTACAAAAAATATTTGAAAAAGAGCGCTATTGCGAATCAGGGCTAAACGTGGTTTTACTGTATCGCTATTCGTAATTCATCAATATAGTCGCCTTCCTTTCTTTACACACTTTCAATGAATTCACGTATTATAACCTGAGTGATTCATCAAGCCAAATATGTTCTTATTTGTTCTTTTGTTTACTCATGCTCTGAAAATTGTTTTGCACAATTTCTTTTTCAAAACACTTGATTAAGCAAGACACTTAACTGAAATTATTTTCAACCGGATATTGCCATTCAAAATAATTCATCTGACATCTCCTCCCACTCATTTATACAGTCATACTCTGCGTGTGTTTAACTCTTTGAGGGACATTTCTTATTTTTTCCACTTTGAACAACCCCGCCATCTGTTGATCAGCATGGGTACTAAACAAAATGGTGGGACTAATTATAAATAGTTATGCTCCTAGATATATGAAGATAAAAAGGCGGCAATGAAAATGACCCACCACGCAGATACCAACACATCAAAAGTGGGGTGAAGTTAAACCCACGGTGCTTCAAAGGGTTAGCACGAAGATTCTTTTACTTTTCATACAAATATGTGTAGCTCTATCTACCCATCAATTAAATAGTAGAAAATGGGAAATGGTTCTTTCTTTCTTACTTTGTTTCTTTCTTTATCTGATCTGTGAAAAGATTCAATTCTATTTTTGAATATTTGAGTGAGAAACACTTGATATCAAAAGAAATTAATGATATGGAACAATTGATGCTGTTACACGTGTATGTACGTTAAATACATTTTACATCCTGAATACTATACTGTTTGGGTTAGAAAAAGATCAACATGGATCAGAGGGAGGACTAGAGTGAGGGATATTATACAAATAATTAAGCAGCAAAAATGGAGAGGGGACAATAGATGGAAGAAAAGACTAACCGATTGGTGTCCATGG
>VCCN01004182.1:5713207-5729924 GCA_006491835.1 Architeuthis dux | reverse complement strand
TGTCATCTTGCTTGCTTGCGTGTATGCGTCTTATAACCCCCAAACGGCTGCGCTCTAGTGAATGCAAATATGTCTATAAGGGTAACTTGACTCCAGGATTAACATAGAGTAGGTGGCACAGAGCTCCGATGTCTCTACATGTCAATATATGGTCAAAACTACTTTTTTTGTCCTAATTTGTAAGCTTCTATTCAAAGATTGATTTATTTCTAAGTAAATCAGTGGAAATCCCAAAGGCTCAGTGGTTAAAAGCAGAAGAATTGGAATGGCTGACGGAGTTCAAACTCCGGAGAAAATGTAATTCTTTTTATTTTATGGGCCTTCAATCTATTGGAACTTCAAAAGATTTTAGAGGTGGGGGAGTTTTATTTACAATGTAACTATACTGCTAAACTGAACACTTACTTTCCGTCGGTCGTAGATGCGAATTTCTATTTCTGTCAGTGCTTATGCCAGTTTGGCAGTATTTTTAAGGAATCTAACCCTAACGCTACATTAAAACACGTTTTTCTTTTAGCAAAAACCCTAACCATAACTCAAACCTGACAATAAAACATCCGAGGGTGCTTGTGGGCCTGCTCGGGTCTGTCCGGAAGTGTATGCGGGCCCGACCGCCCTCATTTAATTTTAAGAAAACCCTATAAAATATCATTTGTTTTCCCGTGTTGTTAGATTTGAATTTTTATTCTTCTTCTTCTCTCTAGGACAACACCGAGCCATCCCAAATTGTATACATTCTTTGTAAGTGTGTACTGGAGAATGCAGTCACAGTGACACAGTTCTATGCTTTATCTCTACACTTGATCTGTAAATCAATTAATAAGCTATGTTATTGGATTCCAAGCTTCTTTTCATACTAAACAAAAATCTGCTCCAGCTGACCATGGCATTCTTTTCTCTGCTTCATTGACTATTTAATCATGAAAGGAATTTGTCATTCAGTCTGTATTAAAAAACCCACAAGTGTTTGATAAAGGTCGAACGGTTTGCCCCCGTTCGATATGGTACTTTTAAGTAATTAGAAACTAATTGAAAAGGAAATTTGCTCGATACTGGAATATAAAAAGAGAAAATGGCTCTTCTTCACTGACACAGTTGCATACTTATACAATTTACACACATATGCTTAATCAGACATATACGGTAGATTGCGGTTAATAGTGCAATTCGTCCCATTTTAAGAAGCTATCATCGTTCTAAAATCTGTTATCACTATGACCATAGAAGTGCAATTATTACAGTCGAATAGTATTACGAATTATTGACCTAAAATAGTTTAGGATTATTTATTGGCTCGTTTCTTGGCGTAATTTATATAGACATTAAGAAAATCGAGTAGTTATAGTTACATGAATTTAAAGAAAGGCCATTTTATCACCACTTATTGAATTTCAGTACCCTCATTAATCTTTGTTAGTGATTTTTAATCTTTGAATTAGTAAATCCTCCTTTTGCTATGTTAATGGTATACCTAAAACTGTGTTCATTGTCAGTATGTGTACACAGTAATTTGAAAGATCAACTTAAGATATTAAGGTAACTGAAATTCTTGTATTCATTTTGGGTATAAAACAAAATTGACACATCAACAACAGTAGTGGCATTAGTAATAATTGTAGCTATATTATCGATGGCCAGCGAACGAACACACGCAGCAGAACAGCATTTTGCCCTTGTGTGTTCGCAATACCTTCTTCCTCACTTTCTTTTTGTTGTCACCGACAGACTGGCAGCTAGCAAATTATATTACGGGTGAATTGTCATGATTAGCGTCTTCATCGCAACATTTCAGCTGTGGTGCTCTCCTGCCATCCTGAAGTGTATGCCGCATCCGGTAACTTTCAGGGAGTTCTGAACGGAGCCCTTATTTCTTTCTGGGGGGAAATATTTCGTTTATTCATATCCTTTGATGTCCATCCTAGGGATTAAACTGACGACTCTTTTCGACAATATCTAATGATTACGTTGTTGGCGCTGCACTGATTTCCCTATCATCATCATAACCATTCATTTAAAGTCCATTGTTGGATATAGGCCTTTCCCAAGGTCTACCACTTTTCGTTTTTGAGTGTCACGGTGCCAAAACATTCTAAATGTGTCCAGGTCATCACGCCATCTTACTTTTTGCCGACCACAATTTCACCCATGGTCTCGAGGGATCCGAATAGCGATGTCTAGCAGTTGTCTGACATTCTTACAACGTGGCCTGCACATTGCTATTTAAGCTTGCTAATAGCTTTTTGGAGGTCTCTGACACCTGATATTTTCTCAGATATATTGTGCTGTTTTTTTTATATTTCCATGTATTGTTTAGCAGGATTTGTTCATCGTCATCAGCATTTTAACGTCCGTGGTTGGACGTTGGACTTCTCCCAAGATTCGCCAGATCTATCGATCGTGGGCGTCGTAGCGGCAATATCTCCTGAACCTGTCTAAATCGTCACGACATCTTATTTTTGAATGATCTTCCGGAATCCATAGCTAATATTATTGAAATGTTTGCTGACGATGTTAAAATGATTGTAAACCCCCATAAACTACAGTCCATCCCAAACGACCTGAACCTTTTATACCTGTGGGAATGTAATCGGCTGTTAAAATTTAATGTTAAAAAGTGCAAAATTTTACACATCGGAAAATCAAATCAAAAAAATGAATGCACATTTTTAAGGTCAATTTTGGAAACATGTAATACAGAAAAAGACTTGGGTGTTATATTCAACTCGAACTTTAAATTTAGACCACATATACTCTTCTATATCTAAAGCAAATGCTACTATGGTGTGGTTGTTGCGCAATGAAAATAGCTTTTAAGTCGCTAATAAGACACTACCTCGAATATTGTTGTCAATTATAGGCTCCAATTATGGGTATCGATAATTTAAGTTATAGGGAACGATTGGAAGAATTGGGTCTCACAACACTATTTGAACGTAGAATGCACAGAGATTTGATTGAAACTTTTAAACTACTAAATGATTATAACGATTATGGTAAAAACATTTTTAACCTCTCTAATACGCCCCAATAAATATATGGATTTCTTTAGCGAGAGAGTTGTGCACTATTGGAATAAATTGCCTGAATACGTGAAGAATAAAAGTACTATTAACAGCTTTAAAAACAGTATTGACAAATTTCGAAAAAATGGCATAAAAAATAAATTAAATGGTCAGTATTGGGAACTCTCGGAGGAAATCTTTAAAATAATTTAAGTTATTACGTATAAAGTATGGCAAGCCGATGAGTGATGTGGCGATGCTGGGCTGGTAAAAAAATTGTTTTCTTTTTAAATTCACTTGAATTAATTAATTGTGTTTTCCATTATTGATAACGATGTGTAATTTTGTCATGCTCTGTGATTATTGTAATGTTTTTTATGTATTTTTTATTGTTGGCGAGACAATATTTTACAATGAGATGCCCATAGAGGCATTACATATAAATAAATAAATACATAAAGTACATTGTCATTTTTTTTTTCTTTCAATTTGATTTAAAGTATCCCATTTTCCCATTTGTGGAGAAATTGCACAAAAAAAAATATGTATTTAAAATATTTTTCTTTCAATTATGTCAATTCCAGTCATCCGTATCTATCACAAGCAATTCAAAATAAACAGTAACTACCTCACTTTGCGGAGGGGAGACTTTAAGATTACGTAACATCAATGCTGAGCTTTGAAATCTGTTTACCAGTCAATTGACACCTCCGGGAAATAAATTTATTTTCACTATATTTCCAGAAAAAATTTGTAATACGTCTTAAAAGAGCGCTACAAAGTGCGTGGTAGTTGCGCAAAATTCAGCGCGTTTCTTGTTTTTGCAGTGCGAAAAAGTGCTAAATTAGCGTGGGTGCGCTTAAACATTTTGACCTTTTTTAGTATCTTTTTGGGCATTTTTGGCGTTGTTTGCCTATTGTTTTATTTTACTTTAACGCTTTTTAGCAACACTGAGCACTTTTCTTCGCGGACTTAATGGAAAACCCTGAGAATTTTTCCGAAAATTTTCTGAGCGTCTTCCGAGTTTTAAATCTTTTCGTCTCAACACATGACAACCTTCTCCCAGAATTTTTCGAAAATTTGTATTTATACTGTTTTCTGAGCGTCTTCCGAGTTTTAAATCTGTTCGTTTCAACATTTTTTCGGAAAAATTCTAACATTTTTGTTACAACCTTCAAGACCCTTAGAATTTTTCCGAAAATTTTTATTTATCTTAATTTCAGTAGCTGATATGCCCTGAAACGCAATTTTAGCAATCTTGGATACATAATTTTCAAAATCTTCAGACCCCCGTAAAAGCTGACGATAAGCTGAACAGGCTGGATACGCCCCTACCCTGGCGACGGGCCTGCTGACAATATATATAAATAGGTAAAGTAAACATTTTAACTTACCCCATTTTTCCATTTGCTAGCTTACCTATGAGGGATATATATTGAAAAGTAATGTCTAGAATTCTTTGAACTTTGCCCTTTTCAACCACACTTTTCATCATACATCTTTGTCGATGAGGGAATAATACTGTACATACAATAAATCAGTAAACAAAGGGAGAAAAAAACAGTTCATGTATGTTTTAGTGACTTCACTTTTCATTAACAGTCATAAATCAATACATATTTCAAAAAGGTTTACTGGAATTCTTTCCTTCAATTGTTTGATCGAATTCATCTTGTGTACACAAGTAGAGTTAGCTATGTTGTTAATCGGCTGCACAAAGCCACGTAGCTCTAAATATATAAAACCCCATAAAACAAATTTCAAACATCAACAAAATAAAACCTCATAAAACAAATTTAAAACATCAAAAACCCAGAAAGTAATATGTGACCCGCTGGGTCGCATTGAGACCACATATATTATTAAATAAACAAATTCAATTTTTTAATTTTGAATAACTAAGAAATTGTTGAAGTAACGCAGACATTTAAAGAATGTAATAGAAATAGAAGAAACAAAAAATATCTTTTAAATTTCAAAAATTCAAAATTAAACTGTAATAAATGTAATAAATGCAATAACTTATAAGGATAGTAATAACAAATATTATTAAATAAACAAATTCAAATTTTTAATTTTGAATAACTAAGAAATTGTTGAAGTAACGCAGACATTTAAAGAATGTAATAGAAATAGAAAAAAAAAATATTTTTTAAATTTCAAAATTAAACTGTAATAAATGTAGCGTCTCTTAGTATAAATAATACATTTTGTACGTGAATAACAAATGTTAAGTAATTATTTTATTTATAATTTTTCTTTTCCCTATGGGAATAGTGATAAAAGTTCTATATTGCTATTTATTTATGGGCCCCCTCAATGTCATACGCCGTAGCATAGTTTGTGTAGGCTAATCCGGCCCTGGTGACCCGGCATTTTTCATTTACGAACAAGTAAAGAAAGAAAGAAAAAATCGAAGAAATTTACCATTTACCAGAAATTTAAATGATCCAATAAATGAAACATTTATGTAGAATGAGACTTATATTTATTTTGGGTCCCCTTCAATGTCTTAGGCCCTACGCCGTAGCGTAGTTTGCGTATAGGCTACTCCGGCTATGGTCCCGTCAAAAATAAAATTAAGAAAAATATGAATATCCCAGAATTTTGCCGGGCCCCTATTAACCTACTTATGGTATAATCCGGCCCTGCATATCATCCCATACAACTGTAGCATGTGCACCGGCTTAGCTTTTACCATGCATCGTATACCGAAAATCTGACAAATTTATCCTTTTAATTTCAATGATATTACAATAATTTCTACTGCCAGTGCCAAGGAAAAATGATTTCTAAATTAAGTTTTGATGAAAATTTACTTTTCCCTCCTTCTATTAACTTTAGTAAGCATAAAAATACATTTGAAACATTTACCTACCTTAAGATACAACTTGACTCTTTCGCGGCGCACCGTTAAACTTTATGTGCCATAGAATCTATGGATATTTATCCAGAGCAGCAGCAGCAGCAGCAGCAGCAGCAACAACTGCTCCTACTTCTAGGACTAATAATAAAACTACCACGATTCCTGCAACAAATACGTACTACTAACTACTACTACAACTACAATGGCAATTTATATCACTCTGGTTATAAATAACTCTATTGCAGTGTTTCTTAACTTGGGGTGTACGGACCCCCCACCCCCTCCAAGTGGTGCAACTTTCTGTTCTTCGTTTGTGACTACACATATTTTCGAAACAAGATTTTCGTCTCTACTTCATCTAAAGACAAAATTCAACAATCGACTGAATTTTCTTTATTTGCCTCCCCACGACGGCAAATACGACACAAGGTCAGTTTTAGGGTGGAGTCCTGCACGCAGAAGGGGTGGGGGGTGGGGTGGAGATCCCTGTCACAGAAATCGGCTGGATGTACCATGACATTCGGATAGCTCTCATCAGCACAGAAATGCCTTTCAATTTTGACATCCGATAAATTATAACATTTTGAAATTTACAATTTTTAATATCAACCTTGCCAATTTGATTTTTCAACTTTAAGATCGTTATTGGAGGGGGGGGTGCACAAAGTATTACTGGAGTCCGTGAACTTGTGGAGTAGGCAAACGTTTGAAAAGCCTGGGGTCCGTGGTAAAATTCATTTAAATAAAAGGGGTCCTTGCTAATGAAAAGGTTTGAATCACAGGCTATGATTCGTGCTAGCGCAGCGAGCCTATTCAATGTTGCCAACTCAGAAAATACTTTCGCGCTAGTTTGACTGCCAAAAAAAGACGTTAAATAGCCAGAAATGACCAAAAACTACCAAAAAGACGCTAAAAATGGTCGAAAATAGCCAAAAAGATGGCCAAAATGTTTTAGGCGAATATTTAGCGCCAAAATGTTTAGGCGAAAATTTACAAATTTTCAAAACAAGAAACGCGCTAAATCTAGCGCGAAACGCGCTAAATTGGGAACACTGCCCGGGGTTTCGGGATGCTATCAGCGCCTGAGAAAATTTTGAATTATTACCAATAACAGGGACATTATTAAGCTATATGAAAGGGATATTAATTAGAACATATTCTAAGGTTAATATTAAGTATCGTACGGGGAGCGTTTATCAGCCACCTTAGCATAAACTCAATTTGTGACAATATGTGGATTTTAAAAGTCCCCATAACCCATACCTTTATAGATTAGAATATGAACATTAAGTGTAAACACGTTTTGGGTGGCAGTGCTAATTCCAGTTCTGTAAATCCCTCATTAAAAAGGCCGATATTACAACTCTTTTAATGGGGGTTGGTAATTCCAGCATGTCAGTTCCATAACATCGGCATATGCCGATATTGCAACATAAGCTACCGCCTACAAGGCGAGTGAGAATTCTTTATGAGAATGATCAACAATAAAAAATATCTGACTGAAATTTTAAATGTTTATTATAAATAATTAAAAAATACTATAAATTACTACAATAAATGATATACGGTTCTGGGAGCTAAATCCAGTCCACTCCTAAAACCGGCCACATGGGCGCCGAATTTAAGTTTTCCCAGGGTGGTGCTAATTAATTGCATAGCAACATTGTGATATTTATGTTCGCAACGATTTACAGCGATCGCTTAATGTTACTCATCTGTAATTGCAATTCTTTCTTACAAAATACTCTTTTCATAAATAAATGCACCCATGAACGAATAAATACCGAAAATGTTAATCAAATCCCATAATTATTTGATTTTTGGTATAATTTCAAAATCTGGGTCTGTGCCGACTAAACATTTTCTGTTGCAAATTATTACGTCCTACTGTTTACCCAGTGTAAACAATTTTTCAAGGACAAAAATCACCGGTTCTAATCGTTGGAAACATAATTCTTATATCAGAATTTTCTCAAATTTAAAAAAGAAATTGCAATTCATCAAATCGAAAAACTTTAAGTACATTTAAGTAAAAACCAGGGACGCACAAAAACAAAAAACATTTATTACATTTCAGTATTTTTTTCATTTTATATTTGATGAGTTTTTGCGACATCAAGATTTTCCAAATCTTTTCCCCAAAGTTTGAAGTAAACCCAGAAAATCTTTAATCTACATTGGTATGACAAACCACTCTTGTGGTTGAATAATTTAGGGTTTCTCAAACTGGGTTCCGGGGCCGATTTTGAGGAATAAACCGTTCACAGTTTCGAATGAAATATGTGGTATCGATGCAAAAAATCAAAATGCGTCCCTTGTACCAGACTTTAGTTGTTGGTTTTTATTAAGAAAGTCACGCTTAATGTATAATTGAGACTGAACTAAATATAAATAAACATAGTCATGTACCTTCTCTAATACTATGCGAAAGCCGCTATTTTTGTGTGTGACGTTGTATGTATGTATGTAAGTCTGCAGTGTGCATCACGTCCAAACTAACAGTCCGAGAGGTCTGATTTTGGATATTGGCGTAAGCCCTGGATAAAACATAGGCTATTTTGTTTTTAGTAGGGGGGGGGTCGATTCACTATGCAAGTATAATGCTAAACTGAACACATATGTTACGTCCTGTAGATTTGTGACGTAGTAAGCGTCTGTAATATATTCGTATAGAATAGAGAATGTTTTTATGATCAGGAGTTAATTATAACTGTTTTTCTTTCTTTCTTACAAAAGCAAACATTATCGAAAAAATTCATTTAATATCGTGTAAATAAACAGCCCTTCCCTTATTCTATATCTAGCATTCGTTTACGCATATTTTCCTTTGTTTGTATTTAATTTATTATTTTAATTTTTAATAGTTAATATTGGAAATCTGTAAGTAGCTTTTTAAAAATTCAGTTTAGACTTTTTAAATGATTTTCTTACTATTATTTTGCCTTAGATTCCAAGTTAAATTCTAACTCATTATTTAATTGTACTGTAAATAAAAATTGCTTTTCCTCTTAGTCTCTATTGTTGTGTACCGGATGTTAGTATTACGTAACGTACAAACATACCAGTAGTAAATGCAGGAACTGCACAGCGTGCATTTGAAGGATGAAACAAACGTCTCGGCTATAGTGTATGGATGTTTATTTTCATAAACGGACATACCGTCAGACACAGCAGTTTTCAGGATACTGTGTAGTTCGGGGGCCAGCATAAAGTATACTTGACACTTCCGTGTAAAATCCTGAAATACCTATAAATTAATATTTTGGGTAAAATAAAGTGGATTTTTGAATTCCTCATGTCTGAAACCCATGATTTAGCCTTTTAAAGTACTCAGATATCTCAACTGGGAGACAAGATATGAAATTCTGTTTTTTTGGTGTATGCTGGCGGCCATTTTGTTTTGTGCAAATGAGGTAGTTCTTCCCAACTTTTTTCTTGGGAACATCTTTTTTCTGAAAGAGGACATCCTAAGGAACATTTTGGTATCCTAAATGTAGAATCATGGGGTGGGGGTGCACGGTAGCCCCTGCTGGCCCTAGTGGTACTATGGGCATTCAGTGTAAGAGCTGGGCGATGTTAAAAACCTTGTAAGAGGCTATGTGGTTTGTCTCTGGCCGTGACGTCGGCGGTGTCCTGGGTGTGGGGAGATTGTTGTCTTTGGAACTATTGTGGTTGATGGATGTCGTGCCCTTGGCTTGTGGACAGTAAAGGTGAAAACCTGATGTTAAAAGCCGAGAAGTGAAGCCATGTGGGGTGCATCTGACGTTGGCTGTGTGCTGGGTGGAAATAACAATACTAAAAAATAATTTTGAAGATAAAATTAGAAGGTGAGAAATGGATTGATTACAGATTTATATCAACTAACCATTGATGAGTCCCTGGGCAAAATGTGGTGCTTGTATCACAAAGTGAACGATTCGGCCAAAATATGCAGTTAGCTGCCCCACTAAAAAAACTCGATAGCCTATGTTTTATCCCGGGTTTAACGCAATATCTTTGAAAAAAAACAGACTACTGGGACTTTTAGTGTGGCCGTGATGCTCACTGCACACATACATACATCGTCACACACAAAAATAGCGACTTTCGCATAGTCTTAGAAGAAGATATTAGAGATCGACAATATTCTGTTTTGATTGTTGCTATTAACATCATAAACAAGCCGATTTTTCTATAGAACGAGATTAAATTAAATTATAATTAGATGACGTAATGGCAGATAAGAATATATGTTCTCACTTTTTATTTATAGATCTAAATTTAGATATAAAATATCTAAATTGACAACACTGAAGAGAAGTAACCGAAATACTGCGAAGCCGTAGTTTCGTACGACGCACGGAAAAGTATTTTACATGACAATTATGGCAGGCCGCTCCACCTGTCTAGGATCAATAATGAAGGAGTAATAGGCATTTTAAGGATTTGGTGGACATTTTGTACACCATATTGGAAATTACACCTTTCCAGTGGCCAGATTTTGGTAGACTTTTAGTATGTTATTGAGCACACCTGATACTACAAAGAAAACGTTGAGAAAGCTTTTGTAGCAATTTTTTAGTGTCAAACCATAAATGCACTCGACTAAGTGGGTATTTTAAGGATTTGGCGCTCACCTTGGACGACATCTTGGAAATTACACCGTTCCAGTGGTCAGACTATGGTAGACTTTTACTATGTTATTGAGCACATCTGATACTCCAGAAAACCTTAGAAAAACCTGTCTAGGATGAATAATGACGGAATAATGGGCATTTAAAGATTGGGCAACGATCTTGGACGCCATCTTGAAAATTACACTTTTCCAGTGGTCAGACTTTGGTAAACCTTTAGTATGTTATTGAGCCGACCTGACACTACAAAACATTAATGAGAAAACCTTTGTAGCAGTTTTTGGTGGTGTCAAATCATTAACACACTCGACTAAATGGCCATTTTAAGGATTTGGCGGCTATCTTGGGCACCATCTTGAAAATTACACCGTGATCCAGTGATCAGACTGTGGTATACCTTTAGCATGTTATTGAGCACACCTGTTACTACAAAAAGAAACGTTGAGAAACCTTTTGTAGCAATTTCTTGGGATTAGGCCACAAATGCACTCGATTAAATAGACAGACATGATACTATTAAAAAAAACCGTTGAGAACTCTTTTGTAGCAACTGTTGGGTGTCAATCCATGAATGCAATCGGCTATATGACCTCATCATACAATGATCCTCTTTGCTTCAGGTTCAGTAAACCCTTTTCAATAGAGAGTAAACTAAGGCCACTGTCTTTCCTTGCTTTGTGATCCATGGAAGCATGTGTTTATCCGTTTCAGTGCAGAACATGTGCGTTCTGCTGAAGAAGTGTTACTCGGTAATTAATTAATCCACCCAGGCGGAATACTTCTTTAAGACCTGATATGAGACCTTTTTCAACCATCAACTCAATCAGTTCATACACATTTGTTTGTGAAAACTCAGGGCATTCATACAGCACAAGAAGTTTATTTTCTAAGCGAATGTAATCAAACATAGTGCCATATAAATCCTTCAGCTTGGTTAGTAATTGGTCAGGGCAGTGGCCTAGCCATAGTGTGTGCCACAAGGGGTGGCCCTTGGGTTTGCTGCCCCCACCCCTACGAAAAACACAACACAATACACATCAAACATACTTAAACTCTTAAGCAAAAACTGAAAACGACAATATAGGGAAAAAAGCAAAAACCTTAGAATTAGGATACTATGTTTACTTCTGAAGTGAAAAAATTAACTACAATATTCTACAAAGTTATTTTTCTAGCTTTTCTGTTAGCAAAATCTTCGATGACATTGTCGAAGTCTATTTAGTCTGTCAATTGTTGTTCTTTAGACAGTATGGTAAGATTTATCGACCGAATGGTGCTCATAGTAGATCATAGGTAACTGTTTATCAGTTTTAGTTTAGAAAAACTCCTTCCACATGTAGCAACACTAACAGCAATTGTAAGAAAAACCCGCAGCAGTATTACTATACTGAAGATTATAATTTTGAAATAAACTGCAAAAGATCAAGAGGGCCTACTGTAACGAAATACATCCAGATCGTGTTACCGGTAGCCGTTGGAAGTGACAGATTTGAAATCTGTGTTAAACTGCGTACGTGACAAACTGGACAGATCGGGTTACCGTAAACCGTTGAAGATTTGAAAAGAGGAGGGATCGTATGGCCAGTAGCAGTTATTAGGGGCTAGATTGAAACGGTTAAAGGTAGTTGGGTTCGAGACCTGAAACGGTTAGCAGAGTTCGCACCAGACGGCGTCCCCCGTCCGTCAGGGTGGGGGTGAGAGCCGGTTAGAATCGGTGACCAGTTTGAGATTTGAATCCGGAGCGACAGGTCAGAGACGAAATGGCTTCTTCCACCCGGCTGGGTTGAAGAGGCCCCAAAACCCCTTGATTTTCGTAGTAATAACTCTGAAAAGTGACCAACTCTTTTAGAAAACCAAATGCAACAGAATTTCCGTACCTCGATGAAATCCGCAGACCGGCCCAGAAATTAACCTGCATATGCGGAAATAAAACCCCAGATTTCAAATTGAAGATCCGTGAATTTTGTCGTCTTTTCTCTCCAAGCACGTGGGAGAGCCTTTCTACGAAATGAATTTCCCTCCACAGAAAGATCAGCTCCCGTCAGCAGACCCGGACAGAGTCATCATCATCATCACCATCATCGCAGCCCGCAGCCCCGGAAGAAATGATCGTCTTTCTTTCCCTCTCAATCATCATATCTCTCTTCCTCTCACCCTCAACATCTCTTTCTCTCACGGCGGCTTTGCTACACTACCATCCGCGTCTCTGTTTCGTCTTGCACAGCAGCAATAGAACGCTGAAGTCTTTTTCTCTCAACGAGGAACTCTTCCTTATAAATGTCATCGTGTTGGATATTTAGGCAGCCGTGGCCGGGGGTCACAGATTTCACCCCCACGGTTGTTGAAAGTCATAAACAGAATATTGACCAAAACCCAAACTGCAAGGTGTCGAGGACCGGAAACAAACACACCAGGAGTTCAAAAGTCATAAATATCGATAAACCCTAACCTGCAAGTGAGAGACTGGAAAACCAGCGTGAGCGTTCGAACCCCATAAAAAGCCCCACAGCACCCTCAGAACGCAAAGAGACAGTGCACCTAGGCTTGGGAAAACACAAGACCAATTTCCTCGTAAGAAAAGCCTGTCAGCTCTCATTATCTCTCTCCCACTCTTCATTCTCCGCCACGGCACGATGTATCAAATGCAATGAAAATATATCATCATATTTTTATAAACCAAATTTTCGAGTATTCTGTTTTCTCCAAGTCCAAAAAGCAATACAACAATCGTGATCGTGATCTACTTGACACTCATATTTATCATCCAAAAGATTCAACGGTTAAGAAAGGCATATTTCTCAGCAAGTTCTTGAAGCTCTTGAAATCTCGTGACTCTTCACCAAACATTTGTTTCTTCTTTTTACACCGACGCTGACACTCCATGACTCTCCCCAGATCATCACAAATCCCTTTGGCATAGTAACTGGATTATTCACTAGCTCGTCCCTGTTTTCAAATAGAAATGCTTTTAAAGCCCTGAGTTTTATATCACATTGTTGTATGTTCAATCCTTTGGTTTGGATGTAAGCCTATGTGTCGTTAATTTCTAGAATGACGGATCCGCACAGGCTGAGAAAACACAGAAAGGAAAGCGATTGCAACGTACCAAGTAGCACGCCATCATCTTACATGGTAGCTGTATTATTCTTCTTTACCAGTTAACTGTTCTAAAGCACTTACGATTTTTGAGAAATTTCTTTTTACAACATCACAGCTTCCACTTGCATCCCAACTAGTTTATATTACGCGCTTGACATTTGACCAGTGACTAAAGTGAGAACATCCTAACGATGGGTTGATAAAGAATAAAAATGTGAACAAACGCTCCACAGTTCCAAAAAAGATAACATAACTCACAGCAAGAGAATCTGCATGTACACCAGCCAAATCCAGCGTGTAATTTGTACAAGCGACACTTTCTGTTTTTCGATTAATTTCCTTGATACGTTTCTGAACACCAGTATGTTGACCAGCCATCACAGCAGCATTATCATATGATTGTCCTCTACCATTTTGAACACCAATTCTAATTTTCCCAAAACCATAGTTTTGTTTCAATGAAATCAACAAATGATCCCACAACATTCTCTTTATTTCCATCGATCATAACGTAGCGTAAAACTTGTCTCGTTTGATCCTTATAAGAAAGGAGCGTCGAATATCATGGAAAAGTACTTGGGTTGTTTTACTCGCTCGATGACTGCTTCTTACGTTTTCTTCCAAAATTTCTATAAACTCGTTCTGAATAGTAGGCGATAGATGTGAAGTAGATCACTGGATCATATTTCACAAACAAATGAACTAACTCTAAACTAACTTTGCTTCAGGTTCAATGTTAGTCTCATTACTCTCATAATTAATTCATTCTCGGTGACCCCGTAAAGACAAATTCTGTTCAGCTAGGAATCTATTGATATCAAACAATCTTAAAAGGATTTCCCTCCACTTCTTCACTTCGTTTTCAACAACTTCTTGTTATTTTTTTTTATCAATTGTTGCTCCACGAGCGATACTAATTTCCAACTCCTTCCATTGTGTGAAGGTCCAAACATGATCTACACTGGTTTCATGCTCGAATAGTCTAGGATTCAGTTTCCACCACATGCTGAATCCACCCACAGAATTAAAATGTGTGTGACTTCTGTCTGAAAACAGTCTGCAACAAAAGCAGTAAAGAGCTACCTTGGAAGGGGAGTAAAAACATCCACGATCTCAACATTTTTCGAGTTCGAAAAAAACACTCGCGTATTAGGTTTCTAGTTCGTCCTTTGATTGACGCACCTTGACGCATCACTTCATCGAAATCAGAATCTAGATGTGGAACCACAGACGCACCTTGACGTACCAGTAAGATATGTGTGTCATCGTTAATCTTGCTTGGCCATAGGCCAACATCTTTCAAATCCACAGCCGGAATATTTTCTTCGTCACGCTCTTATTCGCTTGAAGTTGACGAATTGCTTGAATTTGACGATGGTTTGGATTCGGAAGCTGCTTCAGCTCCAGTAGTAGTACTTTATTTACGACGGGGGTATTTCAATAGTGTCTCTTCATTCTTTTTTAATAACCCCCCCCCCCCCCTAGCCTTTCTCTTTTTTCGAAAAGCAGCACCAATCACTTTTATTCGCCTCATCTGGGGATATATTGATAGAATTAACAATACAATGACACAACAATGAAAATGGAGAAATTACCTAGAATGTTTTCGGTAACCTTTGGCCTTCCTATAGAGTTCAATTCTGAAATAACTGAGGAAATCATTTCGTAGAAAAACTCCTTCCTTCCCCCATTACTTAGAAACACTACCTCCTAACTACCTCGGTGACATTCGGTGACACAGTGTTTTCGTGGAAAAATAGAAATTGTGTCAGGCGTCTTGTATCGTTCTGCTGTCCCCAGGGTTGCCAGATTGCCTTTTTAACGCAAACCCCCCAGAGATTTGGCTTTTTCTTTTTCAATTTGGTTGGCGTCAGAAAATTCATTTGTTTTTTTGGCTTTTTTACATGTTAAAATTATCTGCACGACAACTACAGATTCATTAACATCCCTTGTTTCCTTACTTGAAAAAAGGAGGCTAAGTAATGTTACCCACGTCTCTACGACAACAAGGACAACAAGCAGAAGATTTAAAAGAAGAAAGAAAGAAAGAAAGAAAGGAAAACGTCTTTATTTAAGAAAAGGAACCATACAAAATGCACTGTAAGGAAGGGGAGTGTGGTCTTACGTTAAAGGTACTCTTCCGCCCGACTACCCAGAAATATTAACAGTAAAAACAAACATGTATAATTTAATAAATATTTACACATGAGCATTTGGTTAAAGGGGGCAGGGGCTTGATTTGTAAAGATTAAAAACACAAGTACTAATTTCCAATAAAATTTCTTTTTATCAATCGACAATACACATGTAACGGTCACAGACAAATAAAATAAAACTAGCACTGAAAGAATAAATACAAATTATCTGCCCTTGATATTTTCTACCGTCCCTTATTTTCCCTCCTAGATTTAAAATTGCCGTTATCTTGTCCCTGACGTTGCATCCAATTCCACCAATAGGGAAGCAGCAAAAGCTCTTCCAAATTGATGACGTCAGGCTCTCAGAGAGTTATTTAAAGAGATTTGGCGGGCGAATTCACCCTCTCTGACCATTTTCGTTACTGCCCAACACTAACTAGAGTTAAGGTGAAGTTCACCCTTCCATTCTTCCTATTTTCTCTCTAGGCTTTCTTTTCTTTTATCTCTACGGTTATAGATATTTCTCCTCATTTTTTAGGACCTTCTAAAAACACCCCTTCTTTCTTAGATACTTTTTTCTCCCACTTTTTGGCATTTTTATCGACCTATCTTACCGTAAAAGAGCTGCCTTATCTTAGCCGTATTATCTTCAGTGTTAGTATTCATTAGCCCTTACGACTAACCTGGTTATTCATTTGCTATGGACGGTAACGAATTTACCCTTACAAATATATTCCTTTTGTTTATTGGGAACCCTTGTTTGGTACTCATTAGAGCAATAAATACCTTACCTTGTAAGTTAGAAAAATGACCTGGTTATTTCAAACTGTACCCCTGTTTGTTTTTCTTGTTTTTATTAATTTTAAAATCCGTGTAAGGGACACAACTCTTGTCCTTACTAATCTTTTACACTTAGGAAGGGATTGGTGGAAATTCTGATTGTTTAAAAAAAGACAGGCATTATTCCCGGCACATACGTTACAAAGTATATATTCCGGG
>VCCN01004182.1:5687582-5698320 GCA_006491835.1 Architeuthis dux | reverse complement strand
GCTCATACAAAGTTTAAACTCTGTTTCACTGTTGAATCAGATATTCAAATAAGCAAAAAGGTTTTTTCTTGTTATCTAGCAAATATGTTGCAATTTGAAATTGTGTGTGGGGGAGGGATGTACAGACAGAAAGTATTATGTATAGTTGGGTGAAGTGGGGAGGAAAATATCGACAGTTGAGAATTTAAATGAGGAGGGGAGTTGATGAGGTTTGATATGTGATGAAGAAACCTAATTTAAATAAAAACCAGTAAATATATAAAAAAAGCAAATAAATAAATATATAGGGATAGATGGGTATACATATAAAATAATGTGGTATATATGTGGGTTTAAAAATTGAAATCAATGCAAACATTAAAATCGTAAACTTCCTTGATGTGACATTCGACCTAAACTCAGAAACGTACGAATGTAACTACAGCCCGGCTCGTACTCTTGACGAAGGAAAAGGTTTGACGCTTCTTACTGGTGTACAGAACGATCTTTATTTCGTGTTAACTTTACGTACAGTACAACTGTTAACTCTACGTGCAGTACAACATTCATTACAACATTCGGTACAACACCCAGTACAACATTCAGTACAACGTGAAAACTGCAAATACATAAAGCCATGAATTAGGCGAATACACAAACACAATAGTAAGGCCATGAATTAGGCAAATTCACAATACATACATAACGGTTAACATCGTAAACCGACGTACATAATGTTTACGTTTGAACGTGTAAAGCCGTTAATACAACAATAAGTCCATGAATTAGGCGAGTACACAAACACAATAATAAGGCCATGAATTAGGCGATCGAATTTGGGGTCGCCTTTCTTCGGAGAAAAATGTCCATAAATTCACCAGGGAGGTCCCTGGAGACTTCCGATCCCACTTATATTTTCATTAGTGGGGACAAGGCCGGGCGAAAAACGACTTCGTTTGTCTGCGAAGACCGACCCCCTATCATCGGGAGCGCACGGTGGCGCCTGGTGACTCCTCAGCCCAAGTCTTACACCCGGACACCTGGTTCCTTTGAAATTTCTACCCTATCTCAAACCATGTGCGTCTGACTTCAGCTACAACGAACACTTCATAAAACAAAACAACAACCCTATTTACATAAATATCAAATCCAACTATTTTTAGGGTTAGGGTAATAATTTGAAATCCAGTACAGAATATTTCCAAACTGGTTTTCTTTGTGTTTTTCTCCACATAAACTCTTGTAAGTAAGTTATAAATAATTGGTCCGAGGTACCATGCATGCTACGAAATCTTGCCTTCGCATGCGCCCAAGAACCTTCCTCTTAGTTTGTGTGGATTGTTGGATCATTTGGATCCACAAAATGCAGGGAATCGTTCACTTTAAATTTCCCGTCTCCATATGGCTGCCGCTCAGGAGCACGGCTACTCGGGTGTTTCCGCTATCAGCTATATGGAGACGGGAAAGGTCATGATTGTCCACAAAAATATAAAATCGATCGAAACACTAAGGTAAATTAAGTTGTTACCACTCAACGCGAAAAGTAAATATACATTTTTTTAAAAACAACCCTTCATATTTAGGTATGAATAAAATGAACAAAACTAAAAAAAGATTTCAAGCGTATAAGCGACATCTGATTTTTAAAATGTATGGTTGAAAATGCAGTGCACGTATATTTGAGTGGAAAGAATAAACAAGATTAAAATGCACGACAGCTGTGCCGTGCAAAAAAAGGCATGTTATCGCCTGCAGAGCCATAATTTGAAATAGCAGTCAATTTACATAAACAAAAAACAGAATAAAATATATTAAAAATACAGCCGGTAAATATATTTCCATCATTTCACTATATTTAATTATTCATCCTTGTTATAATATTTTTATATAAGTTTCAGTCGAACCAAAACATAGAAAGAATAAAAAATATGCATTTTAAAAAGATTATAAGATATCGGAATAAATCGATAAAAATGATGAAAAATATTTTTTAAATAATATTGCGTGAAAAAAAATGAATGATAATTAATCGAATAAAATTTTAAAATTTCCCAAAAGAAAATTATTTTACTTAATTTTTTTTTTTTTAATCTCAAAGTAAGAGTTCCGTTCCAGCAGTTCCTGGATATTATTCTAAAAAAGGTAAACATAATTAGTATCTTCAGGGATATACCTGTAAAATGTGTAAAAATCAACAAAAGCATCATTATATAAAATAGATAAATCATCAAACTAATAAAAGGTGGGGTAGGAATCATATGAAAAAAAATTGTTCTTCTCCGAAATTCGGAATGGAAATTACTTTTTTTTAAATTCGCATAAATAACATTACATATACACATATACTTAAACATTGTTTTCAGCAACCCACCCCCACATTCTATCATTAAAACTACACAACGTACAACATAAATAACAAATCTGTATAAACTCCATAAAACCCAAATATATACACAGTACGAGCGAAATAACCATAGGCAAATCTCCATCAGAAATCCCCCCCCCCAAAAAATAAGGAAAACTAACATAAAATAAATAAATAAATAACCCCTCCACACAAAAAAGGAAAAACACTAAAAAATAAATAAATAAATAAATAAGGTAAAATACCTCCATTCCATACTTTCATTCTTCCCCATATAATTCTACACATATATTTACGTAGTTACATATCTTATTCTTATTATCATAAATTTATTATTATATGCATGTCATACCACTATATATTTCCGTATATATTCTCCTAATAGTGATTAACAGCACTACCAGATATATTTATTAAAAGATGCTCCAGATTAGGTCGATACATTTAGCTGTAGAAAGATTGATAAAGTTCTCATTAGTGGGGAAGAAGGAAAATGTTCTTCTGCTAGAAATTAAGAGAATGTTCGTTCGGCGTAGAATGTTATAAAGTTAACTGTTCAAAGTTCAATGGAAAACGGTAGCGTTGTCTGTATGTATACATGCGTATGTGTGTGTGCACGTACGTCGATCAGAAAGGTGCGCGCATCGTTGTATGGACAGAGAAACCTCGAATACCTGCCCCAGAGAAAGATATGCCGGGATCTGACCAAGAATGAACTTGTATGGTGCTTTTATTGAAAGTGGTATGTGTGTGGGATGTGAATGCCGAATCTCAGCTTTTGGCTGGCTTTTCTCACCAACTCCAAAAGATAATTGAAGGTGAAGATTTTGAATACTTTTCTAGGCTCTGTGTCTCCAATGGATATCATATTACACCATTAGTTGATTATTTGAAGAAATGTGGCCGAGAAGAATTCTATTACCTGCGATGTACATTGTGTCGGAGAAGTGGTTTTGATATGAACATTCTGTGTTGACTTAGCTTGGGTGGTCAGCGAAAATATGGGTATTTTTTTGTTTTGTTTTGTTTTTAATTAAGGACCAAATAAAATCGAGTTTTAGTCAACTACAAGCCAATACAACTATGGGTTCGGGGTGCAGTAAGACCCCGAGAAAAGTTTGAAATCTGAATAATTACAGGGACATTTTGAAGCCATATGGATTGGGTATTAGAGCATATTCTAAGGCCAATATCAAGCACTTCATCCAACTGGCTTATGCTTCGATTCTTAACATTACCTTACCTTATTTATTTGAAAAGAAAATGAGGGCAAGACACATCCAACATATATTTCATGTTAGATAACTCAGATGGAGAAACAGACGAAGTTGATGAACTTGGCTCAAAGAGCAAGCTGAAGATAAAAGTTGAATTGTTCATGTTTTGAGACGACATTAAGCAGTCTAAGTGTATCCACATTATTCAAGAATATATTGGGCTTTTGTGAGACTCGGTAGCTATGGCAGAGGCTGGTCCAGAGTAGTGTTACCAGACGTAAAAATGAAAAGGGTGGACATTTCAGAACAAAAAACGACATTTGAAAAATAAACAAAATTTAATATATAAACTTTTATTACGAAAGAAAACATTTAAATAATATTATAGAATAATCTTTTTTCTAAAGAAAGGAAAGAAAAGGCATGGCTATTTTTGACAGTAGCTCTTTGTTATTTAATAGGTAATTGTAGACACCGATGCACATTATGGATTCATTAAATCTATTCGGCGCGTTTGTCCACTGAGCACTACCACGATGATGCGGATGTAATCATATCTGACCCATACTGGAACCTGTCCGGACTGACTAGGGGCGTGTGAGAACCTGCCCGAGGATTTGGACAATGAGATTATCAGCCTACTGCAGTGGTTCTCAAACTTTATTCTATGACGGCACACTAAGAAATATATTTGACTTATGCGGCACACCAACTGTAAAAATGAAATGAATTACAAAAAAAACATTTTAATAGTCAATGAACGAAACTTTCATATCAGCATACTGATATAAGTACTCATCACCCCTTTTTCCTTTCACCCGTCGATAAAAAGGTTGAGATCTCACAAAATCTAGTGATAAAACCACTAGATTGGAAACTCTGTGGTGGAAGCGGGACAGACACAATACTCGTACTGGAGACGTTCAAAGCTCCGAATACATGTTTGCATATTTGGAAAAATTCATGCAGCACACTTAGGAGATAATTGGGAAACACTACGCATTGGGAGGAGTGTATGTGTGTGAGTGTGCAAACATTCAAACTTCTATTACGAACGGTTAGGGCTGTGCGAAGTCCGGATACTTAGATACATAGATACATATAAATGTCAGAACACATGAATAAAGCAACAGTGTTTAAACTGGTGTGTTATGGGTAACGGTGAGTCACAACAATAACAAAATTACATGCATAACAGATGAGATATATGTGAAAAGGTGTGTTTTCTCTTTTGGCAGCATACTGTGTTGGGGTTGACCAATTAAAACATTGAGGGAAAAGGGCGTGATTAAGGAATGTTACTTCTCTCGCCTTTTGTTGAGCTGTGATCATTAAAGGGGCCAAATTAAAAAACAAAAACAAGCGTGAACGCTGCTGGACACAAACTAAGGGACCAATTTAACATAAACTCAGATGATAAATTGAACCCCCCACTACAAACTTATTTATGAGAGGAATTTTCTCAACCTCCATGTGACTAACGCATTTTGGCCTCATGCCATGTTGGGAGTGATCAATTAAAAAATTGGAAAAAGTGGTGATCAATGAATAATTTACAAACTAAGACACAAACTAAGGGACCATTTAGCATAAACGTATACTGTAAGTTGAACCCCCAACTAAAAACATACTCATTGAGGGGAGTGTGTGTGTACAATTTCAAGCTTCTACTATGAAAGGTTAGGGTTGGGTGAAGTCCGAATACTTAGATACATAGATACATAAATACATAGATATAAATGTAAGAACACATGAATAACCTAAACCCAGCAACAGTGTTTACACCGGTCTGTTGTGGGTAGCGGTGATTAAAAGTGCATGCAACACAGATGAGATGTGTGTTTTTTCACCCTCCAGGTGACTAATATCTTTGGCAGCATGCCGTGTTGAGGATGATCAATCAAACAATTGGAAAAGGGGGTGATTAAGGAATAAGTTACTTCTGTTGCCTTTAGTTTGGGCTGTGATCACTAAAAAGTACGAATTTTCAACAAAAAAAAAACAAGCGTGAACGCCGCCGGGCACAAAGTAAGGAAATTTATCAATAACTTACGTTGTAAATTACCCCCCCCCCCACTAAAACCTTATTTTTGAGGGGAATTTTCAAAATACAAGAGAAACGTTTTCCCTACTTATTGAGGGGAGTAATTATGCACAATTTTACTATCTACTATGAACGGTTAGGGCTGGACGAAATCCAGATACATAGATGATGGCTGTCGACTCGCAATACGAGCATGACCATTGCTGACTGCAGAATATTTAGAAAATTCAGCGGTCATGTTACTGACATTGGCTCTTAAAGCTTGATAGAGATTGACAGGTCTTATTATGCACATTGGAAACAAAATAGCTGTTCGTCTGCTCTGCACATTAGTATCTTGTTACTTACATATTTTCATGTGTCTGGTGAGTTTCTTTGTATTTTTACCCACATATAACCTATATAATTATATGCATTATTGTTATCAACAACCTCAAGTTTCTGATTGACAATACATATATAGAGGGTTCGTTGTAAGGAGTACCTGAAACTGGTATGTACGTTACCACTCTTTCGTCAATGCTAATGGAGAGCTTTACAGGATCGAGAAAGAGTTGCATATCATCCGTCTGCATGTGAGATATGTGGACTCACCAGACACATTAAAACACATGAACAACAAGATACTAACGTATATCTCACATTTGAGCTCATAAGGTTACTGGGAACTGTTATGGTATGTATTGGGCATATTAGAGTGACTACGAAGAAGGTTTGTGAGTCCAGCTTTGGATAAGTGTATTTTCTCACATATATTACATTTCAGCGGCAGGATCTACTGTTTGCCCTTTTTAGCTGCACGCTTGATTCTGGCCCAGCTGTCCACTGCGTCTGGGAACGATTTGATACCATTTCATATACGGGTTCCCCACTTGCTTCCATCACCCGCTAGAATTTCCCATTCTGGATCATCTATCTTACACACAGTAAGGGAATCTTTCACACAATCTTTGAATCACTTCTTAGACTTATGCTGTGGCCTCTTTCCAGATACCAATGCCCCGTATAGCATTTGCTGTGGAAATCGAATGACATGTGTCGATGAATGTGAGCTTCAACACTAACTGCCTTTTCCAAAATTCCGGTGTCTGGAGTGATGACCAGTGAACACCAAGAATTGTTCTCAAGCAGCGTTGATGGAAGCGTTCCAAGATTTGTAGATGCCTACGATACACAACCCATGTTTCAGAAGAATACAAGAGGCAAGTGAGGACACAAGCATTATACACGCTCGTCTTAGTGCTTCTTTTAATCCCCCTCTGTGACCAGACATGGTCTTTCAGAGTAGCAAAAGCATCGGTGGCCTGAACGTGAACTTGTCAACAACATAAAGTGTCTGATTGTCAAAATATATAGAGGGTTCGGTGTAAGGAGTAACTGATGGAGAGACCAAAAGCTTTACAGGATAGAGAAAGATTGTCCATGAAGAGTTTCATATCAGCTGCTGTGTGTGAGATGATGTTGCAATCGTCTGCATACAAAAGGTCACGAACCATAGATTGCTGGACATTAGTCTTGGCACCAAAGCACCGGAGGTCGAAAAGTGTGCCAGTGGACCGGTATCTCAAGTATACACCTTGGTCAATGTCCTCGAAAGCATCAAGAAGGACGAAAGATTGACTGATTGTTTTGTTTAACGGCACATCGACACTTGGTGAGTCATTTAGTGACGGATTCAGTAGGGGGATGGGGGATCCCATGTCCCCGTGACTACAGACTTGAGGAGGGAGAATCCCAAATCCCTGTCACCGAGACAAATGCCACGAGGACCGGGATAAAGGTGGGGAGGAGATCCCAAAAGCTTCTCAGGACGAATCCTGAGCATGCTAATGGTGATCGCCTCCCAACCAGCTGGCCAAGATATCCTGTGCAACTTCTCCCAGGACGATACCCGAGCATGCCACAAGGACCCCCGAAGGGCCGTGGTTCTCTGAACTTCGAGGCCATGGCGGTTTCGAAACACAGATACTCCATTTGGATCCTAGCCACAGCCAAGATATCCTGCGCAACTTCTCCCAGGACGATACCCGAGCATGCCACAAGGATCCCAACAGATACTACACTTTGATCTTTTTCTTTATTCGCTTTCTTTATTCGCCTCCCCACGTCGGCAAATTTGACATGAAGTCTTTTTAATGTAGGTTGGCCTGCACGCGAACGTGCAGGTGGGGGGGGGTGGAGATCCCATGTCCCCGTGCCTAGAGACCTGAGGGGGGAGAATCCCAAATCCCTGTCGCTGAGACAAATGCCACGAGGACCGGGATGGGTCCAAAAGCTCCTCAGAACAGATCCTCTCCCGGAGGCGAATTTGTAGGTGGCGTCGCAGATGTTGATCCATCTCTCTTCGGTATTGCTGTCGAGCAGTGATGCCTTTCGATGGTGTCGGCAAAACACTCACACGCCAGGAAGTCCTGGCCGTGTTGATGCGTGAGCGCCCTTTCTGCCTCGAGCGGTGAATTGTTTTGAACTGAAGGCACACTTTGCTGCCAACCGGACAATGTTTGGTCTCGCAGCCAGCGCTATGGTAGCTGCGGGTAATGAGTATGCATTTCACCGGGGATCTACGGGTGATGACGGGAGATCCTTCTGGTGCGAATTGTGGGGTCTGAGGTGCCGCCAGGATACTCTTTGGTTGGGCTTGGTTGGTGTTGGTTATACAGAAATCATGGTAATAGTATAATTCTAACAGTCTCTGTCCGTTCTCATTCATCTTGCCGACGCTAAAGAGCCCAATGCTGTGGGACTAGGAGTCGTAGTCGACCCCCTTTCTGACATTAAAGTTCGCGGTCATGTACCGGTCATCTGTGCCTGTGATATCTCTGACAGCAACATCAAGCTCCTCGTAAAGCGCATCCCTCTGGCTGGAGAGCAGAGAGTGTGAGCATAAATGCTCAGGATGTTCACCGTTACTGCCAACCCAACGCTCGTCCAGTCGTTGTTTCTCTGACCCCTTGCCCTGCCAAAAGAACGTGTAGTCCCGTCCCCTGACGCTGCTGTTTGATGGGAGTCTGGCTTTCTGAAATGCAGCTATGTCAGCCCTTGAGCCCTTCAGTTTGCTGTTTTTCCGACGTTGTCAATCTGTTGTGCATTGTCGGAGAGGCCGGAACACAATGTCCTGATATTCCAGCTTGCTAGCCGCCGTAGGATTGGTGGCCTCCTTTTTCCTTTCTTCTTTGTCTGGTGCACGAAGTACAGGCTGATTTCGGTTTCACCCCCAGCTCCAAGCACCCATTGACGCAGACAGACTATGACGGGTCAGCACCTTATTGGCTGGGGACTGCACAGTTTGAGGCTCACCACCATCCGAGTTTACGCGATCTACTGTAATTGTCGCCTCTCATGTTGTTTCTGACGCTGCGAGCAGCGGCACGTGGGCAAGCCTGGGCAAGCCTGGACAAGGTGAATTGAGATTTCCCCTCTCGGTCTTGCTGATGAAGTCAACGGGAAAGCGGAGCGATACGCTTGGCATCGGTTTGGCTGCAGGAGCTGCCGGAAGGAAGTCAAACTTGATATCCAGCCGCTTATGGGGCTCCACTCCGGATTTATTTCTGGGTTTACTCCCATACCGTTTCCTTCTTCCGAAGATCTCCAAAAGACAGTGGAACCATCATCCATGGTTAGTGTACGAATTCCTTTTAAGTCAAATTAAATTAAATCTGGGCTGGCTTCCAAGGCTAACGAGCCCAGCCTGCTCATCCATGTATACCGTCAGACACTCGGTCGCCCCAAAACGTAGCAAACTTTGTGGAAACACGGGACACCATGTGAAGGTGTCGCTACGGATGCAGTAATGTAGTAGAGGCCATATGCAGTGGCCACCTGCCTGATAAGCGAGACAGTTACTACGCGGCAATCCTTACACTGGGAGAGACAGTGTATTGTGCGTGCGCTTTCCCTCGTGGTCAGTTCACCGATTCCATTTTCCATGACGTTAACTAGGTTAATTAGGCTACCAGAACCTCCTAGATAACTTTAGTTTCTTTCCCACCACACACACACAAAATAAAATCAGGTCTAATCATAAGTTTTTAACTAAGAGCTTTTAGGATATGTAGTCCCGAGTACCTAGATGAGGAAGAAAAATACATAGAGCAATCGTTCAGCTCGCTCCACTATCCACGATGTTTCTTACACAACGCTAGGATGAAGGCACATCATTTTCACAGGACTAAAACAGAACAACAACAAAAAGATGACAAAAACACTATAAGGCGCATCACACTACCCGCTAACTCAACCACCACCGATCTCACCATTAACCTGAGAAAACTGGATATACATACTTAGGGTCGGATTGGGCCGCCAGGCGACCGGGCAAAATCCTGGTGGGCCGGTCAGTCAGTGGGCCGGTGCCTCCTAGCGCATAGTCAGTAGGCTTGTTGTTCTCAAACTGTGTGCTGCGTCACAATAGTGTACTGCATACATTTTTTAAATAGTTTTTCCAAATACGCAAACGTTAAGTCCTCTATGGACCAATATAATCTATCTCTAAATCGACCCGAGTTGTAGGTGTTATTTATTTGCCTCCCCACGACAGCAAATTGGACACAAGGTCAGTTTTTGTAATTCTATGTCAGAAGTTATCAACTGTATAATCAAAATGAGGTGATGCAATCTGAGATGTCTGATAAATAACAGATGCCCATCATGTAGCTGGACGAAAAGCGTACCTTGTATAAGCAAAATGAGGATTTTGTTAACAATGAAGGGGAAATGATGTGATGAAATCAGGAATAAATAACAGATACCCAAAAATTGACTTGAGAAAGTTAATAACTATGCCTTCACATATGCCCCACTGCCGGAAAGGGGGGGGGGGTAAGATAGAGATTGCCTTTACCTGGAATATCACCTTATATGGAATCGGCTGGCAGAAATCCCCCAAATCAATGACAAATTCTAATAAAATCCATTGGCGGGGAGAAAGAACAGTTTACCACGTTATACCAGACGAACAAAATCTATTAACCCTGCAACATAAGAAAAGAGAAGAAGAGACTTTTTTTTTCAATTTAGTGTACTGCAATTGAAATAAAGGAGCATAGTAATCTAACAAGTTGAAGGCCTGTGCAAGGGTGTCATGCGTCCTAACTTGAAATTTTCACCTCCAATTCTTTTCAGTTAGGCATACGC
>VCCN01004182.1:5540777-5560621 GCA_006491835.1 Architeuthis dux | reverse complement strand
GCGTATTTTCCACTAGCGCCAGTGCTCAGTGTTCGTAGATCTTCCCCACTTTCTATTCAATCTTATTATTTGTTCTGTTTTTATTTGTTTTGTTTTTTTTATATTTCAGAGTTTAAAATCACAGTGGAAACTGGATCAGATCCTAGAACTGGATTTCAAAGATTGCAAATGAAGATTCTTTTTTTTCTTCTTTCTTGCAAACGTGGAACTAACAAATTCCTTCCTTAATTGTCCATTGTCGTCGTCGTCGTCGTCGTCGTATGCGGAATGGGGGGGACGCGGCAGGATGCAGTACATATCATTCAGCGAACTTGGGACGTCCTCAAACTTGTGACACCAAATACCTGCCGATGTTGATAGAATCACTCGGGTACTGCGGTACAAGACTGATACTTCTCAAAAATGTTGAAATGCAAAACAGTGCAATGTTCCCATTAATCTGAGCAACTCAGTCGTAAAATAATGTGTGTGTATATATGTATGTATATATGTGTGTATGGGTGTGTGTAATAAAGTAAAATAAATATGTCACGAGTTGTCACCCCGTCTTGCTAGGAGAAAAAAATCTATTTATTTTATTTTATAACTGAGTTGCTCAGCTTAATAAGAACATTAAGAGAGATTCATTTTTTCTTTAAAAAGTGTAACCTGAAACAGAAGAAATATGAGGAGAAGGACGTTGCTCGTTTTACCCAAATTTCTGGAACTGACTGAGAAACAGAATTAATGGTGGGAAACCGAACAAACTGTCGAAATGATGCATAACCCACCAACAGCACTGACACATCAATACAATCAATGAATCGATTGATCAGTGACTGATCGAGATCAAATATCGATAGATTTTGGATACTTCGGGAAAAAGATTTGGATCGTTTTCATTAGTCCCCACCACACTAAATAATTACAAGCCTGGCTGCTACAGGGTCAAACGCCACTCCTACTTCTATTCCGTGAAAACAAAAATTTAGGAGAGGCAATTCTTCACTGATTGCATTCCCAATATTTTAATATTGTGGAAATGCAATCACTGAAGAGTTGCCTCCCCTGAATTAGGTGAAGATTGTTACAGTAGAAAAACAAAGTCAATTCCAGCCTTCGACTTGGACTGGAGTTCGACAATAGCTATTACAGCTCACCGTATTTTTGTTTGTTAAATAAATCATTAACATAATTTGCAAGCTGTCTGTGACATAACAGAGAGAGGGAAAAGGTGTAATGCAAACACAAAATTGACTGTTCTGCTCTCTGTGTGTACGTGTGTTCGTTTGATGGCTGCTGATAATATAATTACAACTACTACTACTGTTGCTGTGTCAACTTCGTTTTTTACACAAAATGAATAATTTTAGTTAACAATACCTTGCGTTAACCTTTCAAATTACTGTGTATGCATACCGACACAAAACACAGCTTTAGGTATACCATTGGTAAAGCAACGGGTATTTACTAGAGTACGTTTTTTAAAAAGTTAAAAGCCTCTAACACAAACTAATCTTTGCCATGACTAGTTGACTAACTCTAACTCCTGACCATAGGTATTATCACGATGAGATAATAACATTATTTTAATCAAACTTTTTTTTTACCTTCATCTTAATTTCAGTTGTTTTTATATACAACTTTCAATTCAGGCCACTGTTTCTACAGCAACGAATAACAGTACGGTCGGATAATCGAGCTCACACCAAACTAGTCAAGTTAGATTAAAATAATGTGTTGCAATTACTTCATTCAATAATAATAATAATAATAATAAAGATTGAAGATAATAACAGCCAAGTTGCTAAATTGCCCATAACTTTTTTTTATTTACATTTATTTAGCAAACATTATAATTATTTTGTGTGGAAGGGACTAATAAAAAACACCCAAGGATTTTTGTGTAACATTTGAATGAAGTCTGGAAGTTGATTCTCCTCAGGTTTCACTTTCTTGGTACAACAAGAACTGATACAAAACAAGCTCTACTACGTATTTACAGACAAAACAATAGAGTTAAAACACACACACACTCACACAAACACTTAAATCACCAAATATTGTTACAGGTTTTGCTGTTATATTGTTTATTTTTTTCTTATTTGATTCAAATACATTCTTTTTGGTTACCTCTTTCAAAATGAGTTGTTTTTTTTAATATTATTACTATTATCTGAAGTACCCGTCTATGCCGCGTTAAATATGAAAGGTTTGAAAAAAGGGACCGAAACTTTCAGACTTGTAAAAAAAAGTTTCTCTTCACATTTGACCCCATTAAATTTGATTTCAGGGTTGGAAATGAAATTTAAGGTGTCCTTAAAGTGGAAAGAAAGTTTCCTTTCACACTTAGAAAACTAAGGGACCAAGTTTTTTTGAGGAGGAATTTTCAAAAACTAATGAATTTACATTTATGGCTGAGTAAATAGCTGTCAAAAAAGTTTTTTAAATAATAAAATAGATATATGAAAATCAAATAGTGTTTTATTTAGTAAAGAAAAGTAGCGCCCTTATGCTGTCTACGGCATCAGCTGTCTTTGCCCTGGCTTCACATATCAAAAGTATCACTGTCTCGGACAGTTCTTCAAAGTTTGGGATATGTGAAATAGACTTAGAGGGGATAAACACCCGAAGTGGTGTCACTCACTTCACAATACACTATATTAACCATATCTGGTGAATGGAGATGGATTCATGCCTTTCCCAAGAGCATTAGTGCCAGTCTCAGTTTGAACTCAAGTCGTTGAGTCCATTTTCTACACTGCTAACCAATCACCCACCAGCACTTCTTATGACATTTGGTGAAATATAGTAAGATAATAAACTTTTAGGTAAGCTACTGGACACAAACTAAGGGACCAATTTAGCATAAATTTTAATTGCAAAGTGAACCCCAATCCAAAACTTCTCTAGAAGGGAATTCTCAAAAACTAACTCACTAAAAACCTGCCCAGGAGTCTCATTAATAACCATAGAAAATTTGGTGGTCATAGCTCTGGCCATTTTTGAGTTTTGCGATCACAAACAGACAGTCTGATGGACATTTGCTGAATTATAGTATGATAGACCTACTCAGCATAACCCAGGTGTTTATCTATTTTTTAAAAATCAATTAAAATGCTAGAATAAAAATCTAAAACTATACAGAGAATTAACTGCTGAAATGATTGTTCCACTCACTGCACTGTATACTGTCAGGAGAGCTACCACACCATTGGAGAGAAGCCAGCATAACTCCCATCTACAAGAAAGGAGACAGGAGCGACTCCGACGACTACAGGCCCATCAGTTTGTCATCTCAAATTTGTAAAATCCTCAAAAAAATAATAGTGATCCAGATTATTAAACACATCAAAACAAACAACCACATATCCAAACAACAGCACAGGTTCACAAGTGGCAAAAGTTCAACAACAAACTTGCTGAAAGCCATGAATATATGGACAGAGGCTCTAAGACATTCTGTACCTCAACTATCACAAAACTCTTGATTGTGTCCCGCACCAGCAATTAATATGCCAAATGGAGAGCTTTGGGGGTCCAGGGTGGTGCCTCGCGATGAATTGAGTCCTTTCTATCCAACAGTCGACAAAAAGTAACAGTAAATGGACACGACTCTGGCTGGTCTATCATTTTCTCTGGAGTGCCGCAGGGCTCTATCCTGGTCCAATACTTTTCTTGTTTTTTGCAAACAACCTACCTATGGAAGTAAAATCAGTAATAAGTCTATTTTCAGACGATACTAAGCTATATTTACCGGTACCAACAGAAGAGGCAACAATTCAACTAGCTGAAGATCTCATGCAGCTTGAAACTTGGGATCAGACCATGCAAATGTGTTTCCAACCATCGAAATGCAAAGTGATGCATATAGGCAAAAATAACCTTAAGCACCAATACACCATGATGACAGAGCGTGGAGCTCACCATACTCTAGAAAACATGAGTGTAGAGAAAGACCTTGCTGTACATATAGACAAAACATTAAAATTCACAGCACATTGGCAACAGAAGATAAACATAGCAAATAAAATGTTTGGTTGTCTCTGTCACACCTTTAAGAACATGGATGCAGAAATATTCAAAATGCTGTATAAAGCACTCGTCAGGTCACATTTGAAATTTAGCTCCTGCATTTGGTCACCCCAACATAAATGTAACATAGAGCCTATAGAAAGAGCCACAAATATGATCACCAGCATCAAATACCTGTTATATCTAGAAAGGCTAAAAGAGCTTGATCTGGAGACATTATCCTACATAAGAATCCGTGCTGATCTACTAGAAATATACAAGATAACCTCAGGTTTGGACGCCATTGACCAAGACTATAAGTGCAGTATCTGTCCAGATACAATCATGCTACAGCCATCCCTAAGCAGTGCAACCGGAGGCCATGACAAGAAGCTACAAATTCAAACAGCCACTGGGGTCAGAAAACACTTCTTTTCAGACAGATCTGCTCCTATCTGGAACAAGCTATCAGATGCCACAATCTCTTCTCCAAACATAAACATGTTTAAATCTACTCTTAAAAAAGATCTCAGACACCAAATCTTTGAATATGAATTTTCAAACTAAATAACATAAAAATTAAATAAAATAACCAGAACAGAAACTCAAAACCACAGGAGGACTCAATAGGTTGACCTAACTAACCTAATATTGTCTATCCCGACTGTTTCACAGGCAGAAGGTTCTGGGTTCAATTCCTGGTATGAGCGAAGAGTGTGGAAAACTCGTCATTAGGACAAATTTCCGTGTGCACCCATTTGAGTACACTCTAAATTGTGTGATTAGGGTGGAGGTTTCCCTTCAGTGGACTTGCATCCTGCCAAGGGGGTGGTCATAAAAACTTGTGAGAATAAAGTCCTGGTCTCAACCAGACTTGAAACTTGCAAGGATCACTAAGCTGACGCATGCAACAGAAACCGGGTGTATACTCCACTGGGAGTAGTCTCTTAAGAGACAGATGCTTTATTTATTTTTTACCCCGACTTAGTGAAATATATTATTTTTTTCAAACGAAAAGCGCATGGTAAAGATTCTTAAGTTACGTCAGTTTTTTTTCTTCTGTTAGCTGTTACAATAACTCTGTATGTACACAAGCCCCCAGGGCATAATTGTTCACCAATTCTCACCAAATTAAGACAGGACGCATATTTTTAGTATATCTCAAAGCACTTTTTTTCTTTTCACAAGAAAACTTTCTCAGGTTTCACAATGGGGATTCTATTTACAATGTAACTATAATTTAAAACTCAGCACTGACTTTCCTCCATAGTTTCAAAATTAACACGTAAAAAGTAAAAGAACAAAGGTTAATTCCCCTTTGACTGATATATGGCAAATTTCTGTGTGTGTTTGTGTGTTAATTTTGGACCAATCCTCACAAAATTCAGACAGGACACATATTTTTAATAATCTCAAAGTACTTTTTTAGATTTTACCAAAAAAATGTTCAAGGGTTTTAGATTCTATTTACAATGTAACTATAATGCTAAACTGGGTCCTTATTTTCTGTTCATTAAAAAAATAAATAAAAAACGTGTGTATGCTACATTTTATTTTTTTTAAGTTGTCACTTCGTGCTTGGGTACGTAACTGTTCAGTTGCGTGTCTACTATGTTTTAATTATTAATTTCTATTTCCGTCATCATGTCATGTCATCATGGAGCTCCAATTTTGTATTAGTGCTAATGTAATATTTAGTTTTCGTAACCCGCTATTTTAATGTAATAAAATTAAGTTATAGATGATAAACTTAGTGAGTTCTAAAATTTTTATCAGAAATGTACTAATTAAGGTAAACCATCCGTTTTGTTTGTCTATTTGTTGGTTCAGATAAATAATATTTTAGTGATATGTCAAATCTTAAAACTATATAGATGTTTCAGGATGCAGGAGTAAAATATTACAAGAATCAAACCTGGTACAAAATATCTTATTTTTAGTAATTCACTTGTGAACACATTAAGTTTATGCCTACTTTGGTATCCAAGGTTGAAATGTCTTAGTTAATTCACTTAAAGTGAATTGGTGATTTGAAAGTTTGTTGAAAGTCAAATTTTTAAGAAGGAATGATTTTGAAATCATAAAATCCAAGAAAGAGCATAAGAAAAACTGAACAGGAAAAGAGTTTTATCTTTGTCTAATAACTTGCGTGTTCAAGGTACAGTGTGGGTAACATGTTACGTGAGTTGAAGGAGGATCCAAAGTCTTCAGAAGAAAAATTTAACTTCTTTCATAGAGGCTGAATTTCTTGCTTGTTTGAGTTGTGTGTTGGCACACATATTTTTGTATTTTGTCTGTGTGTGAGAAACAAACCAGCTATGTCAGCACCTGGCCGGTGACTGATTTAAAAATCGGTTCTCGTTTGGTATTTAAGAGTAATCAGTAGGCTCCCAGCACTTTCAAATCTGGCTATAACATTCTTGGAAACGTTTTCTCTTGTAGAGTTTCTGAAAAGAATTCTCTGGAACTTCTAAAAAAAGTTTATTTGGGTTCATTTTCGATCTCCACAAATACTAGCAGCTCTACTGACTCAGCATAATTATATTCTGTGAGATATACACCGTGTGACTGTTGACATTGAACAAGAGTTTGTTTGTTGTAGAGTTTTTGCTGACAATTTGTTTATGAATTTGATTAATCGGATTATATGACACTTTTATCCCCTGTAAACAATTTATTATTGTCAATAAGTTAATTTTTGCAATTTGTTACCCTTTCAATTATTAGAACATATATCGAATTAATATATTGGTGGAAAGATGTACACCACAAGTAACCTGTTGCAATTCACCAATATTTCTTGAATTTACTGACATGAAACATAAGATCGCCTTCTTTGATTCAACTTTGAGATAATTGCGAAGATTCCTTATGGAACTATCAAAAAACAGCCTGTATGTTATGTTATTCAATGCTAAAAAAAAAAAGAAAATTATAGAAAAACTTTGAATAATCTATTATTATGCTAATGACCCAGCTTAGCACAAGCAATGTTATGGCTTGGCTTCACAAACAAAGATTTGGGAGTGTTTACCACATCTGTTGCAGGTCCTCAGATGACCAGCCACGCCTATGCAGGAGATCTAGTTGGAAGAGGTATATGTATTCACTCATTTTGAGGTGGATTCAGGGTTTTTTTTCAATTGAGAGATATTTGTTCATTATTTTTCCAACAGTTATGTATACAGTCATGTTTGCCTACACAATATCTCCAAAAGTTCTCAATGACATTTTGTGCAAGTGTCGGCCATAGGCTAAGGAAGAATTGATTAAATTTTGGGGCAGATTCAGGAATTTTTATTACAGTTACCTCCCCTGCATTGTAGCTATATATGACTTGATTTTCTTTCAGTTTTTAGTGACAATGGCATTAGCAGGGGTATGCGCTCTCTGAGTGCTTTCTAGTTTTTAAAACCGTTTAGCTAAGTGATTTTCATTATGCCTGCATTTTTATGTGTAAAGAAGCAAAGAGTATAAAGTTGAAATTCTTGGGTTGAAATGCAATTCAATTTACTTATTAGTCGCAATTGTTTTATTTTGTAGGAGTTTTACTAGAGAAATGCATTGCAAATGAGGAAGAAAGGGATTGTCAGTGTTCAGGAATTAAGGCAAGAGTTACTGACAAAATATTATAACTACATATAATATATAAGTAAAATTCACTTTTATTTGCTAGTCAAGTCATGATTAAATATAGCAAGCTGCATAGCTGGTTTAATATACAGGAGCTCCTCTACTTACGAACAGGATGGGTTCCTGGGGTTTGTTCTGAAGTCCAACATTATTCTTATAAATATTGAATACTATACACAGTATTGTAAAAATAAAGTTTTGTACAGTACAGCTATATCCCAATAATACTCAACAGTATATTTTACCAGCCTTAAACATTATAGCATCTGCTATGTTTATTCTTTTCTCACCTCTTTCACTTCGCTTTATAATGTCCATTTTAGTTTCTAACACAATAGTGCAATGCCTCTTGCTATCACCACTCTTATGCTTCTGAGATATGTTGGGGTGTATTTGTGAAAACAACAGATAACCATGAAAAGCACTGTGATGCCACAGAGAAACAGCAGCAGCGTTGTGTTTACAGAGTGACACTGAGTATCTACAGTAATGTGTTGTGCAGTGGTTGAATTTCTGAATCGGCACAGTGTTCAAAATTTGAATTTACAGACAGATTTGTTTGTACATCTGAAAGTTAGTAATTTGAACGCTTGTAAGTAGGGGAGCGCCTGTATACATAATTTATATTATGATAAGCAATTTGTCGGTCTGTCTGTCACACTTTAAAAATCTACATTATAATAAGTAACGTGTCATTCCGTCTGTCTGACACACGTTGAAAATAAAAATTTTATGTTGAAAGTGGTGGGGGTAGAGGAGAGTTTCTGAGAATGGTATCGCAACACAAGGCGTCAGGGAGAGGGAGAGAGAAGCAGGGTAGGGGGTGAAACAAAGATGTTTGCTAAAGGAGAACGGCTGAGTTTTTTCAGATACTACAGTGCTTTAGATTTCCACCTCTAGGTATAGCGTTAGCAAAGCAACGGGTATCTAATTACAATTGAAGAAATCTGTCTGTGTGTGTGTGGGTGGGTGCATGCACCTCGATTACTCGACAGCTAGCCATTGTATGAAGTTGATATTCACCAGATATATTAGTCAGCACACAAGGCAAGGCAAGTGTGCAGTTTTTTGGATTAGCGGTACTCGAGAAATCTAATAAAAATAAATAAAACATTAAAATTTAGATATAAAAATCTAAATTGGCAAAACTGAAGAGAAGTAACTGAAATACTTCAAAGCCGTAGTTTCGTAAGACGAACAGAAAATTATTCTACATGACAATTATGGCAGGCTGCTCCACACACCATAAAGTCCAGCTCAAACATGCACTGCCCTAGTTTTGTTTAAATAGAAAACAATGAAAAACACAACAAACTATTAAAAATTGTCAAATATTTATTCATCTGAACATTACAGTTCTTTTTCTATGTACAACCAGGCAAGAGGTAGACCAAACTACCAACTACTGAAAGGTCTTGCTCCAAATTCTATTCAAGAAGGTTTGCAAAGTTTCCTCGCCCATGTGATTTACAAACCGAATAAAGTGATTCTGGCAAACTTGGCTTGCACTATATGTTCAGCTCATTAAGTGGAATTTGGATCACAGACACGAGAACGAGAAGATCGAGTCACCAAAACTAAAAGCACAATTTGTGTGTTTTGTTGACTTCTTTGTGGCCATTCATAGTCACCATACTAAAATGGTGCCATTAACCCATTAAGTGCAGATGACGGGAATTTCCGTCATTGCATTTCTATGGCTAACTCAATAAGATTTCTGTTTTATTGTAATTAACAGCAACTCAGTTCTATCTGTGAGTCAGGGTTTTTACCTTGCAATGGATTATAACTGCAGATGACAGGAATTTCCATCATAGCAGTTCTATGGCTAATTCAATAACATTTCTGTTTTATTGTAATAGATGGCAACTCAGTTCTATCTGTGAGTCAGGGTTTTTATCTTGCAATGGACAAGGGCTTTTATCTTGCAATGGATAACTATTACTCCTCACCACCTTCCGCAGTTAATGGTTTAATATTGTGCTTAAATTCTTTCAGTAAGGTTTAAAATTAAGATGGTTTAAAGTTTTTTTAAAATCATCTTTCCGCATATTCCAAAAGTAAGGCAATTTTAAAAATAAGCTCATTTGTTAATGCATCTTTTTTTTCTTCTTTTTTTGCCACCCCCTCCCTACCCCTGCTCTGCTAAATTGCAATTCCTGGTTTACAATCAAAGCAAGCAATATTCTGGAGACATTTAATGCAAAGAAAATCATTATTAAAATTAATTATTTCCCCTTCCAAAAGTTAAAACAAAGAGGGGGGAAAATCTCACTCAACACTTTTTTCAAATATGAACACAAAACACAGAATATGGAAGTTAATAATCACAGAATGCAATCTTTCGTTTGTTATACTTACAACTTACCGTATTTGACGGCATATAAGACCCCCCCCCTATTTTTCTCCCCAATGAAAGGCTCAAAAGGCAAACGTAACCTTTATTGTTCAGTCCGACATTGGCCAGAACTTGATGAGGAGTAACAAAACTGGGTGATAGATTTGAGGAATTCAGGGAAATGTGCTTTTTTCTTAATATTCCCTACAGAAATAAGTGTGAGTGTGGGGGGTCTTATAAGCTGCTTAAATCTGCTTAGAAAAATGCAAGTAGCAAGTATTTCTTTTGATGAGCTGATAAGACAATGTATTTGCTTCTATTATACACAAACACTTACAAGGGCATTCAAGAAAATTTCTACGAATTCATTCTTTTTATCATCCTGACAAAAGGTTTCACTGACACCTGGTGAGTGACACACTGACAAGCTAAGTAGGGGAGATAATCCTTGAGATTCAGGCACTAATCCAAAACCTGGCCCAGGATTCATCCTGTAGCTACAAAAAAAGTATCCATCCCCCCATTGAAATATAAGGGGAGGTTCGGAAAACACTGGTCACAGGGAATGGGAAATTTCTGTTCCGCACACATACACATGTGGGCCACCATGCTAAACTCGACTGTGTCAAATTCCAACCTTGTGGGGAGGCAAATAAATCTCATTAATCAAAAAAAATTTTTAAAATAAAAATAATCTTCCTATACGTTTCAATTCATACAATTCATTTTTATTTCTCAGACTATTGTCTTCATCCAACTTGTTTCTAACACATTTCAGCCAATGACTTCTTCGGCCTTGTTCAGGTGTATGTTACATCTAGTGCTCTTTAGAAGACACTTAATGAAGAAAAAAGTATACGGTTGTTACACATAAAAAGGTTTTTTTTTCACATCATCATAGTGAATAATGCTAACAGTAAAAGATTTACTAATGTAATTGCATGCATTTTTTGGCAGATTCAATGTGAAAAGAGATACAATTCATTATTATTGGAGGTTTGAGCCCTTAACAGCAATAGTGTCTACCCAAGAAGTTTAGACTAATCTTTTAGAAATTCAAATTAAGACATAATGCTGTTCAAGCTGCTGATAACTTCAACAAAACATTTGGAGTGAACACTACTACAGTGCGAACTGTTCAGCATTGGTTCAGAAGGTTTAAGTCTGGAAATATGGATACTAATAATAAACCTGTTCTTAATGATGAAGAATCATCAACAGCAGTAGCCAACAACCCACAAACTATGGTTTGAGCACTTTCTTAAGACTTTAGGACTCCAACCTCGACCATATCACAGCGTCTCAAGGCAATAGGAAAGGTTAAAGACTGGTCCCACATGAACTGAATGAAATGATCCATGATGGTGCCCAGCTCCACACTTCTCAGCTAACTGTGTCTTAAGCTTAGAGTATATTGGGATATGACCTCTTGCAACATATTCAGCTGACATTTCTCCTACAGATTATCATCTTTTCCAGTATTTTGAAGCTCATATCCATAATAAATGGTTCAATAATAGGGAAGCTATAATTTGTTATTTTACTGAATCTGTGACCACTAAACCTAAAGAATATTAGAGATAGCATATTATCATTTGAGGATCGTTGGAAAAAAGGTTATTGGTTCATATTTTGATTAAATATTTACTGTTTTTTATATCATCCTTCATCTCACTATTCAAAAAACAACATTTCATAACAACTTAATACAAAACTACTTCTAAAGACCAATAGATGCAACACACACCTGAGGAAAGCCAAAGAAAGTACCAGCTGAAACATGTTAAAAACAACAAAGATGAAGACAAGAGTTTACAGGGTGTCCGTAAAGTCCATGCCTATTTTTGTTTAAACAGTGTAAAAAATAGATAGAGACTTTGTGGACACCCTGTACATGGACAAAACTGAAAAGAACAAAGAAATGGTTGAAAATATTTGTATTCAATATATTTTCTTTCACGCTTTCATATTACATTTTGTTCAGAGATGCCATTAAGTTTTAAGATTCCTGGAAAATGAAACCTAGATGAATTCTAACTGGTTGTGGGTTAATTAGTAAGAGGCAAATGTTAACATAATTCTTTTGAAAAGAGAATGGTTTGTTTGATTTAATTTTTTAATTTAATTCAATTCAATTCAATTTTCTTTCTAAAAAATAATTAGCCACCAGGGTTACAAGTTCGTTTTGAAAAGTTTGTAGCAAAGTGAATTTCATTATGCTTGCATTTTATGCGTAAAGAAGCAAAGAGTATAAAGTTGATATTCTTGGGTCAGATATTGAAACGCAGTTGTTAAACACTTAAGTAGTTTTTCATCAATTTTATTTCCCTTGCAGATTCTTTTTTTTCAAGATCACTAGCTTTTTAATCTGACTTTCTTGGATTTCCAGAAATAAGAATAAAAATAATAGAATTGATTATCTCATTATTTTTATTAGATGAAATATTGTAAATCATTATTATTAATCTAGACTACTAATTTCCTTCATCTCAATTTAAAAGCAATTAAAAAATTAGGTTAAAGGAAAATAGAAGTCAAAATTAATAATAATAGTTTACAGCTCTTCATGTAATAAAGATAAAAAAATAATTGCTTTACTGATACTACTAGTACAGAAACAAACACGGCACTGGAGAGATCGTGAATGGAGTGTAGGTTTAAGGGTTTGATCTTCTGATGAGCCGTAGAGTTCTCGTAGTTCAGGCGATTAAGAGCAGCTGGGCGTTTACCAGGCTTCCCTAGATAAAAGGGATGCGAGTTTGAATTTCACTGATAGCTTATTTTTTATTTTTGATCCAAGCTGTTTACTCACTGCTGCAGGTCAACGGCCTCAGTTAAGTTGTGATAAAAAGCAACTAAAAAATTATGAAGGAAAATAATAGTCAAAATTAATAATAATTGAACTGATGTTAACAACTTTATTTGCATTGATGGTAAGGGAAAAGGAATTAGTTAAAACTGAGTTTTTCGAATCCTGATGCAACATCTTAAATCACAGACTTTAAAAGAAAAGACACTAACTTTACAAGAGAGAGATTGCCAGTGATGTCATCTAGGACAATAAAAGGAAGGAATTTAGGCAGATTTATGATAAGTTTTCTCTTTCTTTAAGCATGTCCTATGTTGGCATCATTCGCAAACCTAGAATAACTCTCCAAGTCCCCTGGCTGCTGCAAATGCAATGAGGGCCTCGGCTGCTTGCCGCGTTTCAAGAAAGAGCTTGGCTTCCTGCAGCCAATCGGAGGCCACAAACCGAGATTGACCATGCAGCTGATTCATTAGACGTACAGCCTTCTCGAACTCGCCATTCTCGAGAAAACGATCTGCATTGGCCAAAATAGAGAATGTGTTCAAATCCTTCAAATCAATCTCCTCCTCCTTGCCTTTGATGTATGCAGATTCAAAGATAATGAATGACTGCAGATAAGAGAGGAAATACTTAAATAAGGATTCACTGGGGGACTGGACCATGGCAACCGATTTGCAGACACCCTTTACCTTGATGAAACGCTCTTTCAAAGCATCCTCGGTCCACACACCTCGCTCAATGGCCACATCAGGTATTGACTCTAAAAGCGTAGTGACAAATGGATGATTCTGTCCAGCATCTGTCACTGTTCGGATTTCTTTTTTAAGAGGTTTCAGTGGGTCCTCGTTAGATAACGGATTCTTACGACCTTGACGGACAACGCCATTCAGAGCAACACAGGCCAACCACAATTCTTGGGCTTGTTTGGCTAACTTCTCAGTTTCTGCTCTTGCTGTAAAAAAAAAAAAAAATTATAAGATCAGAATGAAATAAGCAATTCAAAAGGTAATTTACAAAAACACCTGGGGAACTTTATTATCTGTACCCCACTCATTGCGTTCCTCCATTTCACCTTTCCCGACATCTGTTCTGCTTTTTGTATGCTAACCCCTCAGGCTGCTATTCATTACTATGGGACTGCAGAAATGCATCTTAATGCTATTAAGGGGTACGTCACTAAAGGATCCACTATCTATTCAAATTGTTGGCGGGAGTAAACACACAAAAAGCAGAAGGGATGGGCAAAATGGAGGAACAAGACGCAATGAATATCATACAGATAATGAAGAAATACCTTTTTTTTGTCATATAGAGACAGAGGTAAACAAGATTCAATTTAATAATAGCAACGTAATTGTTTCAGTATATGTGCATTAGTAAATATAACTTATAAACAAACTCATCCAGGGTAAAAATCCATTAGTAGAGTTCAAACCAGTTGATGTTCCTAGCAGGTCACTCTTTTACCAGTGTGCATAAGCTTTTAACCTAAAGAACTTACTGACTCCAAATTGCTTCTCTACCAGATTCTGTTTAGTCCCTGAGATTTTTATAAGGAGAAACATATCTTAAAGGATGATTAAAACTGGTCCTTTAACACAATACACACTGTATTTGATTGCACTTGGTTTAAACAGTTACTTAAAGCTAAATTCAATCTACAATTATTTTGTACTTTGTTATCTGTACACCACTCCTCATTGTGTTCCTCTATACACACATCTATACCCCTTTTTGTATCTTAACTCCTCAGGCTGCTATTCATTACTATCAATCTGCAGAAATGCTTCTTAATGCTATTAAGGGGTACATTGCTGAAGGATCTACAATCTATTCAGATTGTTGGCGGAATTACACCATATACATGCAGAACGGATGCACAAGCGGAACGGATGTGGGGATCAGCAAATGGAGGAAAAGGCGGATTAGTTTTGCTTTTGTAAAAGAATTCTGGTCTGGTTTGATGCAGCAAAATACGTCTAACTCATGGGACCTGCGGAAATTCCATAGTTATTGCCAAATAGATTTATTAGCTGTTTATGTAACCCATAATATCACATTCTTCAGGTGTCTGTCGTGGTTGATGACCTTCTGAGAATTTCAAACTGAACCCTTTATTCAATCTACAGAGGGAGAATGTTCTCATTTTGCTGCCCATTCTAGAGGATATCTCGTATCAGTTAATTCTTCCTATTAATCTACCCACGTGGATTGAATAGAGGGTTCACCTGAATAAGGCCGAAGTGTACAACGGACAAGATGTTATGACTATAACAATCATGGTGAGGATACTAGTCGGAGTAAATCAGTGTATTATAATGATACTTCATCACAGAAATTCAGACAAAAATAAACAGTTTAAGTTGCAACATATGCATCAAATGAAAATTCAGGTATAAGAACTGAAAAGATATTTACCTTCAACCGCTGCTTCGATTCCTTTAAGACGTCCAATCCAACCAGACATTTCTGTTTGGAAGGCTGATCGTTCATCCAAGAGTCTAATATTAAGGGTTTGGTCAAATTCTGCCTCCAATTCTTTCTTTTGTACCTCCAGCACATCCTTCAGGTGGTCACTGTGGGCAGCGGCTTGACGAGCCAAATGGGCACGTAAGTCTTCTTCAAAATGCACACGGGCCTCTTTCATCTGGAAAGCAAGAAAAACGATGATGGGTACCATTAGGATATCCAAGTTTTATTTGCCAGGTAGGACTGTATATTTATTTATGACAATGTCAGTGATTGTCCTACAGTAGACCATCACTAATCTGGCTATCTGTAATCAGATTCTTTCACTAATTCACTTTCAAATTTTTCGGGCTACTGTAAATTCAAATTTTCTGAGGAACAGAACCAACCTGCTGTGCATTGTTTGGTTGCACTAGATCTGTTCACCTGTAAACACAAGCAAGCGATTCCTGCTTGTTTACCTGCATTTAATTAATAAGTGAAGCGACACATTATCGATTAAAGTTAAGGTTAAACTCTTGAAAAAACTGGACCGTGGTGTATCAGTGAAAAGCTTGTCCGGGTGTTACAAAATTGGCTATTCAACAGTGTACATTAAAAAAAAAAAACAGAAAGAAAAACTGCTATATTTTTTTGTAGATGGTGGCTCAAATAAACAGAAGTGAGGGAGAAAAACAATGAAAGATGGAAGAAGTTTGGAACTAGATAAAGTACTGATAGAGTTTTTCAAGCTTTGTGTAAATGAAGGTGTTTAACTGTCTGGAGATATGGTGAAAGAACAAGCAGGAGTGTTTCATGAAGAACTATGACTAGATTTAATGTTTCTGTTCCCTTATCATTTAATTTGTACTGATTTATGTGATATTTTACAGGTATGATGAGGTGATTAGTTATTGTTTAGAGGTAATCCTTCATTGATTAGACAATTCCACTAATCAGGTCCAGTTTAGTGAAGGTCTTCTGTCTCTTGCAATGTTTACAAAATCAAAAAAAAAAAGATTCATGGATCCGACCCAAAATTTAATCAATTGTTCCTTTTGGAGATATTGTGTGGACAAACAGACAAGCAGCGGTAATGATTCATCAAATAAATCTTTTGTTTCACTAATTCAAAGACATCACTCACCATATTTTCTTTCTCAAGGGCAAACTGGTTTTTGAGATGCTGGATTTCCTCTTCGGTCCTTTCCCTCGCCAATTTTGTATCCTCCTCTCTCTGTGCACGGACCACATCCTGGAAACGTTCTTGTTCGAGGGCAATCTGTTTGGCCAGTTGTTTCTGCAGCTGGTCAATACGGGCATGGGCATGAGCGATCAAAGAGTTCAGCTCTTCTTCGGTCATTTTCTTGGCTGAGAAAATAAAACAAAATTAAATTAACAAGCCCTTCGAAAAACCACAAAAGACATTTTTTTTTTAAAGTCTTTCAAGTTTTCTCGACAACAATATTCCAGCAAGTGACAGTTTTTATTTTTTTTTAATTTTTATTTACTTTTGATCACCCTAGGCAAGTCCTTCCAGCCACTATTCACATCAAAGAGTTAGTAAAAAGGGTGCTACCTCTGCCACAGAATTAAGACCAGCAAACATATGCTAAAAAAGCCCATTGATGTTAAAATTGTAAAAGTTGGAAACACTAAAACATGACATGTTTAAAATGAAAACTAAAAAAGCTAATAAGAGAGTAAAAATGGCTTATAAGTGAGTAAAAATGGCTTATAAGTGAGTAAAAATGGCTTATAAATGAGTAAAAATGGCTTATAAATGAGTAAAAATGGCTTATAAGTGAGTAAAAATGGCTTATAAGAGTTAGAAACACTAAAATGAAGAGCAATAAAAGGATTAAAAAATGACTAACATTGGGTAAGGCACTTGTTCACCCTGGATTTAAAATGATCGAGATTGTAGTCATCGGGAAAACATTCAAAAGGGAACTTATTCCACATAGCAAATGTTCTTGAGAAGAAGCTATTTGCGTGGAACTTGTGGCGAGTCGAGCATTTCTTTTAGTAGACAAAATTATGAGAGGGCATTTGATATTCCTGAGTCCGCATAATTTACATCAGTCTTTTCCAAACTTTTTTGTCCACGACCATGAACACAGGATATTGGGGGGTCTGGTGGACATCAGGGCAGAAACATAATTTAAGTGTTTCTTCGTTTAGTTTTATTCAATAAATTTTACCTTAATAATCAAGTACAAGTATTGGACATGGACTGACTGGAATAAGTCAGTTTTCATACATTCATAGATGCTTTATTCTTCACAACTTTTTTCCTGTTCTAGAGTCACAATGATGCTTTATATTCCAAAATTGTGATGTACATATATTTGCATTAGTTTTTACTCTTATCATTTCTCATTTTCTTAAATATTTTTTTATTTTCTTATTTTTATTGAAACCATCCCGCAACCCTCGAGATCCAAATGAGGGTCATGGCCATGGGTTTGGGAACCACTGGTTTACATAAAGCCACAAATTACACATTTACTTAGATTGTATACACTGCACTTGCCACTGTTCTCAATTTTAAGAGATCTTGTTTCACTTATATTTAAACCCAGTAATGGTTTCTAAGAAAGATTTCAGTGTCAATCAGAGTGTAAAACATAAAACAATCCCTCTATATCCATCCAAAAGGAAGGTTGAACATTTAAAAATCACTCAGACTGAATTGCCAGGAAAATAGGTCTACAAATCTTTTGTTTTCAATTTTCTAATGACAAAATTAATTGAGAACATTTTCACATTTTTTATTCCAGTTTTCTAGGATTTTTTTTAAAAAAGCCAAGCATATTTACCAAATTCCAAGTACAAAATTTTGTAATTAAATCCAAGAACATACAAATGATTCTAATACTGTGATGGATTAAGACACATTCTAAATGATCAGATTAAGCGTAGCTGTAAGTGGATCCTAATACAATGGAATGGTGGCTAGGGGGTGTGTCAGAAAAATAGTAATATTGTCAAATCAGTCCAAGTTGGAGTTAACTTTACCCCCACCCCCCGTAACAACAAGAACTAATCCTCACCTAATTCAGGGGAGTAAACTCTTCGCTGTTTGTCTATCATATCAAGTTAAACTGATATATACAATTAACATCTCCCTACCGTGATTTGAAATCACAACCGAGTGATTGGTAGGCGGCTCTCTTACCAACTGAGCTAAACTGACACGTCTTATATATTTACATTTCATATATAAGACAAAAGTTATAGTAATCATCTTCAGTCAGAATAGAAGTAAGAGTGGAGTTTAACCCTGCAGCAACCTGACTTGTTTTGTTATATAATATAAAAGAACAGAGATAAATACATGGCAATCAAATAAAGCATACAAGTAAAATTACCATTATATATGGTCTATAAAATGGATATTTAATTTTTCTTTTATTAAACTATCTAAATATAACATGTTGTATAATGCGCTGGTATCATTATACAACGTGTTACATTTACATAGTTCAATAAAAATAAAAATAAAAATTAAATATCCATTTTATAGACCATATATAATGGGGGGCCAGCTACTAAAACTAGATATGGACAGTTATGGGGCTTGGATGAGTTTTATAATCAAGATTAAATGGATAAAAACACGAAAGAGAAACTCCTGCATTACATGATCCAGATTAACTATCCTAATATAATGATCTTTTTTTTTTATTAAGATAAATGACAATACTAAAGTTTAGCCTCGCATCTGAACTGCACATTTCTAAGGGTTGAAATAATTTTTTTTTTCTGCTCTACTAGTAGTTATTTCACCCCAAAAAATGTGTAGTAAAGTGCAAAAATAATCATTTCACTTCCCAAAAATGCATAGTTCTGATATACCCACATTCACTGATAAATTAAATAATTTATGTAAATTAAACTACTTTTTTGTTTGTAAAGCTGCCTGAGATTCTATCATTTTATGACTAGTAGAGAACAAAATAAATTATTTCAACCCCATGAAATGTGTAGTTCAGATGTGAGGCTAAACTCTAGTATCACCAAAGAAATTGCTAAGTTGACTACAAAATATTTTTGAGAGCAATTGTGACGGGATGTAAAATGGCTCACATTTTTTATCTCCAATCTTGACATTTGGAACAATACTTTCGAGTTCCCTGCGAAATAGCTCTCGGCCTTGGTCAACCAAATGTTTATATTTCTCAACCATTTTCACCTCATTTTCAGCTTTTGACACCTGAAAAACAAGAAATGCAATGAATAGGTGTGCATTACAAACACATGAAGCAGAAACTCAAAATATTAAATTAAATTAAATTAAATTAAATTAAATTAAATTAATGGTAATTGCTTCTTCGCTTTACGCCATAAGCGATAAAATGTAGTACCTGCAAACTAAAAAATAATTTAAATTTCTTTAATAGTTTTCACTCCATTGTTTGTTCCTGTGAAGTATAAGTTATCAAAATTGAACTACAGAAATAAATTAATTAAAATATTAACTCAAAAAATAATTTAAATATTTGTATCTCACTAAATTGTTTTAAATCCATAGTTTGTTTTCATTGGTCCTTGCACTAAGTTATTGTGCCCGGATTTATCCTTGCACACAACAGTCATGTGCGGAGTAGTTGGCATGGA
>VCCN01004182.1:5522187-5540767 GCA_006491835.1 Architeuthis dux | reverse complement strand
ATTTTAAAAAGCAAAGATTTTGCCAACTCACCTCAGTTGAAAATAAATTAAGACCGTGAGAAATCCGGTTAAATAAGTCTTGTCCAAGCATTAGAGTTTTGTTGTGTTTGGTCTGAGGATTATCAAAGCCTTCATCCAGGATTTTTCGAAGCTTCTCAAGTTGCAATCTGTAAAAAAAAGAAAAAGAAAAAGAAACAGTTTAAGATTAGAAGCCTAATGAAAGATGCTCAGTTCGAAAGATTTAGGAGTGAGACTAAGAAGAATGCATTGCAAGTCTTCAAATGAGTCGTGAATAACTTTCTTGGAAACCACCAAAGTACAGAATACGGGTGTGTTGTTGAAGAACTGGTGCAAAGTTTAAAGACTCTTGGAGCACGTATGTCAATAAAAATGCATTTCCTTAGATCTCATCTTGATTATTTCCCTAAGAACAGTGGAGACTACAGTGAGGAACATGGGGAAAGGTTCCATCAAGACATTCGTACTATGGAAGAAAGGTATCAGAGATGATGAGACATAAACATGATGGCTGACTATAGTTGATGTTTGAAACATGACTTGCCTGGTAGAAAACATAACCAAAAATCATTGGAAAAACCTTTTCATCCACACTAATGTAGATTTTTGTTGATTTTAAATGTTTATAAAACAATTTTATAATGTTTACTCACCATTAAAACATTTTATAGCTTCATCAGTTCTTTACCCTTCAAAAACAGAATTTTAACCATAAAACAAGGTTTTACTAAAATAGGCGCTAGGTAAAAAAACCTGACTTGATTGAGCAAAACTGTCATCATTTTTTTAATTCAGCATGACCAAATTATATATATTCAACTAAAAATTTTTTAAAAGCATGCTTGTGTAATTAATGGGTGCTCTACTATTGCTGCCTTGTGTCAGAATAAGCTTAGTGGGTATACAGAATGAATATTATATAATTATCACACCTGAGCGAAGCGAGCAGAGCTTGGATATAAATATTACCACATCATCCATCCCTCACTCACATGCCTGGTCCCAGAGTAAACTTTCATTGAGTCTTTACACTTTCATGCAGACTTAAACCACAGAACCAATTTAGACGAAACTTTGCAGGCATATGTAACATAACCTTGCAAACATCATAGGCTACAAAGAAAACAGGATTTTCATATTCTTCTATGCCCTTTCCACATTGCGAAGTTTTATCATGTCAAAAAGTTTGTTTCTTGATAGATGGATGAAAATATATTGTATTACTTGAAAATAAATCTTGATATTAAATAAAAAGTTATCCATATCAAGATATTTTGTAAACTAGCCGAGTGATGCTGGAGGTATGCAGTTGATTGTGTTAAACCATATTAAATTTCATGTCTTGCCAGAGGAAATTGCCTTGGCCACTTACAAACAACGGTTCAACTGCATGTCTACTTAATTGTTAAGCCTACTTCTTTTTAACCACAAATCCCAATCTTGTATCACCTGATTAAAAAAAGAAAAAAAGGGGAAGATGAAAAGATTGGAATATAAATCATAATCACCTGGCGTCCATGACTTTTTTCTCACAGTCATGCATCACTGCTTGTCGAATTTCAAAGGCAGATGCCACTGCTTGCCACTGACCATCTTTTTGGAGAACCTGACACAAAAGACAAATACCAAATCTCAAAACAATCATGAAAAATCATTCAAAATTTAGTAAGATTTTCTAGAAGAATTTTTATTCAAACTTTACCAAGGGTTTATTTTTTAATTTTATTTTATTCTATATATATTATAGACAAAAGAAAACACACACACACACAGCCAGGTCGGGGATCTTCTTATAGCAGTATGTCTCAGACCTGAGCTTCAATCTGCATAGGCAGCCGTACTGTCAGGGTACTCCTTCAAAGGGGCGGCAGAACTCTACAGTCAGGTCAGTCATCTACCTACTGCGAAGTATCCAGGACATACTCCCCCAAGGTGTGTGTGTGGGGGGAGGGGGTCCACCACAGCTACAAAAACCTACTACCTAAGGAACTTACTCCCATTGTCCCACCTCAGTGGGCCATGGCTTGCAAACCCTTGGTTTAAATGGAGGGGCCAGCCGTGTGCACCCCACACCACACCTTAAAACATCATCGCAGACCTTTGGCAGGCTTCATTGCACAGACCTTTGGCAGGCTTAGCTGGCTGAGGGCCTGTAAAGATGTGGAAAACCTTCCAGATCTTCGTTCACGAAGTCAAGTTATCAAAGTATATTTAGGCAGCAGTTTTTCATTCAAACAGATTTTATTGAAAACAACAGAGGACTGCTTGATCAATTTTTTAGTGCGCTTTTCTTGTCGGTAGATGAGTTGCCATAAACAGATATTAAGAGTATGTAAAAATTGTACAAAGTTTTTTGTGGTAATAGCGCAAGTACTTTCAATGATGCTCTGGTCATTATCAAGAACATGAAATATAGATGTTATCAAATGCAAACCACAAAAACAAAAAATATTTTAGGCATACAAGGCCTGACTGGAAAGTATCCAACCCATTTTGAATATCTTGATAATCGGATATGCAGCCTTAATGTAACTTGGCAATCAATCAGAGGGGACCCTAATGTGCATACATGAACAGACATTCTCCCCTGGGGTTACTCAGTTGGCAGTGAGATGCCCATGAGTGAGCTAGTGTACTATGTGACTGTCGCATTCACAATGACTGAACTTGCCAATTCTTCACATATCATGCAATTATTTTTGAAAAATATTGCATCACTCAGGTCTGTTAGCCTTCCCTAGAGTTCAGAATTGGCTCCCATTGTCTTCTGACTTTTCCCAAAATATTTCTGACCACGGACAAGATTAGGGAGAATGCGACGAGGCAGCTGATGGTGACCCCGAATGAGAACTTTGCAGACTGTTCTTGTCTGAATTTTGTTAGACGTCATGTTTTAATCATTGTATATCATTTAGTTGGACTATTTTCCTTGTTTCGGCCGTGTATCCTCCATCCTTATTCGGGTGTTAACGCACAATGGCCTTGCAGACTGTTTTGAAAAGTGGAAGGAACACTGGGATAAGTGTGCGAGGTTCCAAAGGGAGTATTTTGAAGGGGGTGAAGGCACCATTGCCCCAGGTAGGCTATTTGTTTGTTAATATTAAATGGCTGGATACTTTCCGGACCGAACTTGTATATCTTTTTTTTAATCTTCCATTGTAAAATGATACTCACTGCAGAAGTGTCTTCCATGGCAGTCTTCAGCAACTTAGCATGTTGTTTTACAGCTTCTATTCTCTTACCCATGGCTTCTCTCGCTTTGTCTGAAGCGTCTTCAGTAGACCTCAGCAGAGACTTGACAATGAGTTCCAGAGCTGAAAATCAGAATAAACATTTCAACAAAGGCGAAGAAAAAAAAATCCAAGGAAGCAAAATGCTTCAGAGGGAAACTTGGATATCTTCAAAGGTCTTCCAAGTTTACAGCCTTCACACAAACCTCACACCCAAAAGATGATTCTTATTACACAGTGAGTAACAGGTCTGATTAGTCACTTATTAGAAACTGTTACGTGACCAATGTCTTTTGGCAGCATGCCATGTTGGGAGTGATCAATTAAAAAATTGGGAATATGAGTGATAAATGAATTTTCAAAAAACAAGGATGAAATGCTAACGGACACAAACTAAGGGACCAATTTAGCATAAACTTACACTGTAAATTGAATTTTTTCAAAAAAACTTTTTTCTAGACATAAGCAGTAAATGTTTAAATTTTCAGCCTTCCAGCACCATTGGTGCGACCTGTACATGTTATACTTGCATAGCCAGCCAGACCAATTTAAAAACTGAAGAAACCTATGTTGATGTTGACAGTTGTTAATAGGGCTTGGAGGAGTTGCAGTCAGTTGTAGTCCTCTAAATATCATTGTAAACCATTCAACTTATAGTCTAGCATATACAGAAGTAAGACCCCAAAAAAGGCCAAAAAGAGGAGGACATTGGGACTGACCTTCATTCTCCGCAGCTTCAAAGGCTTGTTTTTCCTTCAATTGTCGTTCCACTTCTGCCTTCTGTTTGGCCGCCTCCTTCGCCAGTTCTGCTTCCTCTTTCTTCCGGACCAACTCTAGCTTCTCTTGCTCTTTCTTCAATTTCGCTTCTTCCGCCACTTTCTTCTCCTCCTCTGCCTTCAAAGCTGCAACCAGTTTTTTCCGTTCAGCCTGCTCAGCTTTTTCAGCTTCTGGAAAAATATCACAATCGCCATTAGGATATCATATGGATGTTTTAGAGATATCGACACGGGCAGTGTTCCCCCTAAGCCGCACGGCTGCCACCAAAATTCAATATGTACATTATCAATAATTTTTCTCAAAAATAAAAATCATATATATATATAAGAGCTGCATCTGTCACACTTATAGTATCAGCAGTAGTCCTCAACCCATCTCCCTTCCCCCTTATTAAACCACCTTTCTTTTTCTCCCACTTCCTTCTTACCCTCTTATTAAACTACCTAACTTTCTTTCTTTTCTCCCCTACTGTATCAGTCACACTCATAGTATCAGTAGCAGCTATCAGCTGAGCCTGTCATTGCATATTTATGATAATTGTCAGCGAAGCAACAGGTCACAGACTAGTGTTAATAATAGTGACAACAAATTCATTAAACATAAAACATTAAAACACAAAAAAAACATCCCTACCCGTTTTTTGTATTTCCTCTGGGTCAGGTACTTTGACAGCCTGAAACAAAAAAAGAAATGTAACAAGCGTGACCAAAATGAGAGTTCATAAATATAAAAAACAAGTCTGGTTAGTCACTCAATAGAAACTGTCAGGTGACCAACGACTTTTGGCAGCTGGATTGTGATTCGTAACAGATTCGTGAACGTGAATGAATTCTTCGCAGAGAGATTGTCAGAACATAACAGTGTTAGATGGTGTGTCAGTCTTTTTCGCATTCAGCGGTGTACTTTCACTACCGAATTGTTTGTTCCTGACTGGTCTCAGCGCATTTGGTTTGGCACTATATCCGTGAACTTCTGCACACGAGCTGTGTCGTGTGTTTTGACTTTGTTTTCAGGCAAGTCAAGTGACCTTAAGAAAACCCTACAGCAGCATGTTGAATAAATTACTTCTCTTGCCTTTTATATGATCACTAAAAAATCTGAATTTAGCATAAACTTACATTGTAAATTTAATGCCCACACTAAAACCCATTTTGAGGGGTGAATTTTGAAAAAAACAAAAAAAAACGTTTTTCTAGACATAATAAGGAGTAAATGTTTAAATTTTCAGCCCTCTAGCTCCATTGGTGTGGCCTGTACACACAACATCTACATACATACATGGCCAGCCAGAGCCACTTAAAAACTGAAGAAACCTATGGTGACAATTTTGGTTGACAGTTTCTAAAATAGCATAACCACAAGAGACTAAATCAAATCGTCTCTCATCCACACAATCAAGCATAGATTCTCTTCTGAACCGATGAAACCATTATGTTTGTGGCCTCTAAGATGCACATTTCCAATCCCTCTCCCCCCTTATATAGAAAAGTTGATATTACTGAGCAGCCAATGCACTGGTATTATGGATGGGAGGATGCATTTGATACAATAGAGTTTTAGGATCGTTAAGGAATAATGAAACAAGATAAAAACTTGTTGGCCACGTGACAGTTTCCATTGAGTGACTAACCAGACCTATTTATATCATTTATCAAGTTTATAATGAAACGGGAGAAAAACTGAAATCCGAGAAATTAAATAATCGCAAGATGGAGATTCATACATGGAATTAACCAAGGGTTTACCAGTATAATCATGCAGGACTCATTAGTACACAAGCTGATGCCAAACATATTACTCCGTTTTTCATTGGACTACATCAGCAAGGCCAAGAGGAGGATTCTATTGACCAGACACCTCAAGATCTCCATAGGCTTCACCCAGGCTTGTGTCCTGGAGAGGTCACATCAGTGTCATTCCATTGTCTACCAAGACAGAAGGAGACCTTATGAACCAGCAAATATGGCAATTAACATTATAGGGGTTGGTGCACACTGCTGTGATCTAATATAAATTCATTTCCCTAATGAAAAGAACTGACCTTCTTGACTGGAGCTGCGGGTTTTGGAACCGGAGGTGTGGATACTGGAGCCGGAGCAACGGACTCCTCATCTTTTTTTGCCCATGGTAAACTGAAACAAAAAGACAAATAGTTTTTAAACCCTTTGGATATAGCTGATTTTACAACAGGGGTTCTCAAACTTTATCTTCCAGCAAACCTGTTCATCTTGTCCAGCAGTGTTGGCATACCCCATGTGAAGAATACAATGTAAAATGTATGAATACCATAGAACACACAATAGACATGTAGTATTTTTTAGTAACTTCATTTAATTTAATGTTACTATTTTTAATGAGATTGGTGAGCTTGGCTCTTTCCGACAAGTAACCCAATTCTAGGCGCAGTTTCAGACAGAGTCACCCTCATGATTCTCAATTGACAGTCTTGCACAAAATTAGTTTTTGGCTATACACATTGCTGAAAAAACTTGTTCACAACTCACACAAGTTGCGTCTAGTTGGTCGTGATTAATTCAAAATTTCAGTGTTTTTACAAACTCTGCTACCCATGAAATTTCTGTTGCGTACCCCTAAAGGTACGTGTACCCCAGTTGAGGATCCCTGTTTTATAAGGAAGTAAATGTACTGATCTGGATATGGAGCATGAATAATCTGCTCACGGTCTAAATGGCTCACCTAGACACACAAAACAACCAAGTAATAAAAAAGATTTTCCAACATTTTGCAATGCCTTAGTAGGTGCCAAGTCTCTTCACGCCATAGGCAATCATGGCTCACCACAGTTGTGCATTGCCAAGATTAGTCTTGGGAAGGATTGTTAGAGAGCTTAGTTTGCCCTGCTATTTTACCCAGAGCTTGGGATCAAAACCCAGAAGAAATTCTTTTTCCTCACTTCTAGGGGTCAAAATCGAAGGGAAATAATTTTTTCCAGTTTCAGGCGTCAAAATCAAGAGGTAATTCTTTTTTTCCCATTTTAAGTGCTCAAAATCCTTTTTTCCACTTTTAAGGGTCAAAGTGGAGGGTAATTCTTTTTTCCCCACTTTCAGGGTTCAAAATGGAGGGGGGATTTTTTCACCCCACTTTTAGGGGTCAAAATGGAAGGGAGATTCTTTTTTCCACTTTTAGGGGTCAAAATGGAGGGGGGATTCCTTTTTTCCATTTTTAGGGGTCAAAATGGGGGGGCATACATCTTTCCACTTTTAGGAGTCAAAATCGAGGGGAAATTGTTTTTTCCACTTTAGGGGGCAAATACAGGGATTTACTTCCACTTTTAGGGGTAAAATTTTAAGTGGTAACTTTGTTTTTCCCTTTTATAATACGTCTATAAGATATCATTTGTTTTCATATTTGAAGTTATTTACCACCCGGGCAACACTGCTAGTAGTTCACTACTTTAAAGCTGTTATTAATAGTGTAATTCTATACGTATCATCAATTTCATCTGAGCCTTTATTAAAAGTGCCTAAACTTGTTTAAGTGGAAGAGTTCATTGTTTCAAATGGTAGGTAGATATTTTTATCAACAAAATTGTTACCTTTAAATGGAAGAGTCTATTGTTACAGAGAAACAAAGAAACAGAAAAAGTAACACTGTTCATTATATAGATTATCAATTAAAATGTTATTTTAAGACTAGTCAAGCTTTAAACTAAATTAACTTCATTTTCAATATATATATATATATATACACATACACACACACACTTACTTTAAACTTACTACACAGTATACTTACTATTGTCGTACATGAGGAGGCAAAGACGGAAGAGGTAGCTTTGATGGTAAAACTCCTAAGATGGGGTCAAGCACTTTGTTGGAATATGGTACATAAGTTTCAATGGCTTTTTTGTTCGCAGGGTCATACCAAGCATAACCTACCACACCGCTTAACCCAGTAACAGTGATCCCTAAAATCAATTTGCCAATCCTGAAAAAGAAAAAAAGAAATTGTTGATCAGTTCTTATCCTATCACCAACATCGTGGATCTTCAGTTTGGGGTTAGTTATCAGATAACAAGAAAATAACAAAACATTTGAAAAAATCTTTTTTAAATAAAATGAGCTAAAATATTTCTTTTCCCAAAAAAATGTAAGGATGTGCTAAAAGTTGTTCCGAGATCCTGAGACAAAATAATTTCATTATTACACATATTTTTACATTAATATCATTTTCAACCATTATTAATTTTTGATTAGTATTTTAATTTCATCTTAATTTTAGTTTTGAGTACCACTAGTATATGGAATAGTTGCTTTGTGTGATCTTTTTAACTTTTGAATCATTTGCAAGAATGATTTTTCAACTCAAGAATGAACATCTCTGTCATTTTTGCTACTTGAACTGAACCAATCAAAAAGCCAAAAATCCCAGACAGTCTGAGGTGTGGACTCACTTAAAGGTAGAGTCAGCTGGGGGTTGTGTTGAGTATTTCCTTCTGGCTAGTATCAGGTGCCGGCGTCGCCCAATGGCACGGACGCACTGAAATCAGAAACAAACAAAAAGATATACAAAACACAATGTTTAGATTTTACTTTATAAAAAAAACAGAAACTACACACAGGATTGATCACTTAAAATATGTGTTACATTTCTCAAATTTTGTCCCCCCTCCCCCAAAAAGTACAATTTTTCTTTCTAATATTAATCCCTTGATGGCATAGGATGTGTCTAGGTATATACACACATTAAAGTGGTGAATCTAAACAAAACATGCTTATTAATCACTGCTACCCACAACACTGGTTTATTACTGGATTTAGGTTATTCATGTGTTCTGACATTTATATGTATCTAGGTATCTGGACTTTGCCCAGCCCTAACCGTTCATAGTAGAAACTTGAAATTTAGCACACACACTCCCCATAATTTTGTTTTTTGAACCCCCCCCCCCACACACACACACAAAAATAGGTTTTTAGAGGGGGTTCAATATACAATGTAAGTTTATACTAAATTGGTCACAAGTTTGTGCCCGTTCATTTTTTTAAAATTCAGACCTTTTTTAGTTATCACAGCCCAACAAAAGGTGAGAGAAGTAACTTATTCATTGATCACCCCTTTCTCCACCTTTTAATTGATCACCCCCAACACAGCATATATGGTTAGTGGTGATTCATAATTTCCCTTGGAATGCTAGTCTTTATTATATTTTACTCTGCACATCCTTTTTTTCACTTCCTGACAACACTGAGTAGATAATTTATAGTCGTCCTGTGATCACATATCCAATGAGTGATCTGAATAGCAATTATTTATACCACCAAGAACCGAATGAAAATAGCTGGCCAAAGTAATTAGGAGAGGGCAGAAGTTATGCTATGGTTAAATTAGATCTCCTCAGAGCTGCTGCCTTTTCACTTTTAGAAAAGAACAGGGGGTAGGGTAAGTGGAAATGGTGTCTGGAGACGAGAGAGGAAAAGTCTGCACTTGAGTGAGTGGATACAAGTCATTGACTGGTGCAGGGGTCAGCAAACTGTTTTGGAGGTGGGCCTGATTAGAAGTGTTTTTATGTCTTGTGGGCCAAAGCGAATTAAAAAAATTAAACAATGATCATGGAAACAGTCTGATTTTTAATTACTTTAATGTTTTTTCATTATAGGAGTATATACCTACATAAACTTCCATGCACTATCAATCAATGAGAACCAAGAAATTCTTTTCTGGGGGGACAAAATATTGTTAAATTGTGGTTCAAGTTTTGTGTGTATCAATAGAACAGCAGGAATGCATAGTGTTGAAATATTATTAGCTATAAAACACGGATTCGTTTGAGGGCACTGCAAAAATGAGACATTTGCTCTATTTCTTCATTCTGAATTTTATTGTTCGCTAACCATAGATATGGAAAATATAGAATTACTACATGTGACATCACATATCCAATGGAGTCAGCAGGTCGGATGAAATGAAGCCACAGGCCGGATTTGGCCCACAGGCCATACTTTGCCAACCCCTGGACTAGTGTAAACATAGGTTGGTGTGAGAGTGCAAGAATCTATAATACAGTACACCAATGTTACTCAAATTATCTGATCTCGCGGACCAAGGTTTTTTTTACAATGTGTCAGTAACCGATAGCATATCTGTGCCAACTTATTCATACACGATCAGTAAAATATTAATTAAACATTTGTAGTAATGTAAATCTTTATCGGAAAATATAATGAATATATTAAAAGTTAACAAATTTTTTAAATATATATGGGTCATTACATGTCAAGTGGACCAATGGTCCTCACTCAACCATCACCGATTTTGCTCTAACTTTGGTCGCAGGTTCTTTTGGGTTTGAAAATAAGTCCTGTAAAATTTTAGCTCAATATCTTTACTCATTTAGTCACTATGTATCCAAGAACAACGTCTTTGTTCGGTGCGACAGTGATCCAATTATTTCTTCCATTTTCAAATAACCACTATACCATAACAGGAGCTTCTACTGTGCTGAAAATTTGTTCTCAGGGTCAACTTTTTATGATGATGATATTTATAACAAAAATGCATATTTAGTTTTGATTGCAGAGAAATTGTCATCCCCATCACCTAGGGGACACATCTGTTGGCTGTGCAGCAACAGCTTTGTGTAGATGGCCAGTAAAACTGTCTCTTTGACCCATGAGGGTGCATATATGTAATATATCTTTTTGTTCTTCAAACTTCACAAATGTTTCCAATCCACCAGAAACCCTCAAAAACACTTATTGGCCTGGTTGCACTTTCAACTCTCTTCAATGCGACAATACAAAAACTACAAAGATTTCCAGAATCTTTGTTATCACAAGGGAGATTTTGATGGTATAACAGCAGAATAGAATTTGTTTTGCTCATGAATAACTGGCTTGTGATGGTGTATGGGGTACAGTAAAGAGATTGGCAGCTTGTGCACACTTGCAGAGACCAATAACTGCCAAAATGAAATGCATGGAATTACCTTCTTTTTTGTGTCATCAGAGGAGATACAAGCTGAGAGGGAAGCACAGGAAATGACATTTCAGCAAGGACATACAACTGCTGGAACTTGGGAAAATCCTCATTTTGTTCCCATAAATGGAGAACAGATTCAAGTTAACAGAATTTCACAAGACAAAATTCTTTTGTAGCAAATATTGGGATCTACAGAGACATTGATAGAAGAGAATTGAAAGTACAACCAGGCCAATATGTGGCATGTGTTTTTGGAGAGTTTCTGGTGGATTGGAACGGATCACTGTGGCCCAGTGGTAGAGCGCTCGTCTCCAGTTTGGTAGGTCATGGGTTCAATCCATGCCCAAATCATACCAAAGACTTTAAAAATGGTACTCAGTACTAAGTATAAAGAGTAGGATTGAGGAAGCCTGGAGAGCTATCTTACACAAACATAAATTGGTTCCACAACGACCCGGTACAGGGGACGGAAAACCAATGACCAAAGACCAAGGTGGATTGGAAATATTCATAAAATTTGTGAAGAACAAAAAGATGCATATGTTACATTTATGCACCCTCATGAACCAAAGAGACAATTTTATTGACTATCTACACAAAACTGTTGCTGCATAACCAACAGGCACCACGCCCTAGGCAATGGGGATGCCAATTTTTCAGCAATCAAAACTAAAAAAAAAGGTTAAAATTAACTATTTAGATAAGAGATATCAATCTGCATTGTTTGTGGATCAGTTTCAGAGCTGGAATCCTCATCTCACATTTGATGAAGTCTTGTAAATGGATCATTTTCAGGGCTGGATGCTGCAATATTTTTCTATGCCTGAATCCTGACTTCCTAATTTTTAGTCTGATGGTATCTTTGTGAACTTTAAGCACTGTTTCTGCCTTCAGACGAGCGATGGACTGATTGAAGTTTTACAGCTGTGCTCTGATAAGTGCCCTCTTATCACAATCCGACATCTTCTTGGCTATTCTTGGCTCCATAACTATCTGAATCATTCAAAAAAAGATTTCACAACTGTCTGACTTTGATTAATTTGCTCAGCTGTTGCACTGTGTGATAGATCCTGATTCTGAAGTTCAACAATCCTACCATGTTGGAAATTGGACAACTTTGGTCTCTTTCCCATACTGTGTAGACTTGACACTGTTTTTAACAACAACAGAAACCAATAAATTGACATTTGAACCCTTTATACCACGTCAATTGTCGATGAGTTTAAAGTTTAGTCGCAATGAAAATTTTAAATAATTAAAATTCTGTTAAAACTACTCAAATCATGATCACTGCTCAACTTTTAACTATTGGACAGTGTTTATAAGATGACCAACTTTACAATCACAAACGGTAATGAATTTATTCCAGATAATAATGAAATTATTCAAAATTTTCACTTGAGTTTAAAGTTTTGTAGTGCACTGTATAAAGTGACACAGCAGATTCTGGCGGTCACTGGTAGTGGTAGTGAAGAAAAATTAAAGCAATCCTGGTTGTATTTTAGTGCTGAATCCATTCTTTAGCTCTTCATATCAGTGCCTACTGACTTTATTACTACTCCACCACTCCCTAATTTAGCTTTAGCCATTTTCTGTACTTACAAACTAAACATTTCTGCTAGTTCGGAAAAACTGATTTGATGTGTAAGCAAATTTGTTTTCAGCACTGTATGTTGTGCTTTGAAAATCTGAAAGGGATTGTCAGTGGTCAGCTGTGACGGTTACATATCACCCGGGTCCCTAGGTTGGAAAATTAGGAAGGCTCCCCGTGACCTTGCCCCCCCCCCCATCTATTCGTTAAAGTGAAATTATTAAATAAGTTATATCGTTGTACTATGTCTAATACAGTATGAGGTCCTAAAAGCATCACTAAATGTTTATGTTTGGAGTCTAATTTAGAAAACAAAACAGTACTTATAATATTCCATATATTAAAAAGATATACGCCAAAGTACTAGATAGCATCCAAAATACTCACGTGTACTCTGAAAACCATTTTTTTTTGTTATCAGCACCGTCTCCCTAGGCTTAAAGCCTACTCAGCTTAATGGTTAATCCACTAGTGGTGGTCAGGAATTAATGCAAGTATTCCTGATAGAATAGAGCTATTGTAAATGTAATTGCTAATGATTTTACTATAAAAATACAACATTGCTAAGAAAAGTAAGTAAACGGTCTGAGTCTAGTTTAGCATTAGAGCTAACATTGTAAATAGAAATTACGTGACATGATTTGTGCATTATAATAATACGCCAAATGTGTTTGTATATTTATTTCCAACACCCTACTTTATTGTATGACGGTACACTAACTGTAAAAATGAAATGAATTAGACAAAAACATTTCAGTAGTTAATGAACGAAACTTTTATATCAGCATAACTGATATAAGTCCTCTGACTCATCTCCAGTTTCTTTTTTCCTTCCATCTGTCATCTGTTAAAAATTCTAAGGACTAGATTTTAGAAAGATATCAATTTCATATGACATCATTTTCGACGGCTCGGGTACACTTATACTAGTTTGGTATAAAAACCCAAGTAGAGAACTGGGCCGGCATTTGCCGCATTTAGCACCACTAACTCTCTTCTTAAATGTCACCTTTAAGCTGATAACAATAAAAACATCAGAGATCTAAACAAGCATAGCGTGAAAAGAAGCTACAAATATTGATCTAATTATTTCATTAGAAGAAAAAAAGAAAGATATTGCTGATTATTTATCCAAGAAAGAATGCTTTTATTTTTATTTCAAATGAATATTTAGGGGTGATTAAGTTCAGGTTGTTAATGTTTTGATATACACTTCTCGTTAAAAAAAATAAAATATTCATAAAAACAGTCGTAGATACGAGACAAAAGAAAGATTAATTTTTTTTTTAAAACTATTTCCTAAAAGGAATTTGATCGGAAAAAGGTTGAATAAAATCAATTAATGTTCTTTTTAATTAAAAGGCGAACATCGAAAAGATTTCATAAGGAAAAAAATATTGCGTAGATATTTGTGACGAAAGTGATTATTAGCGAAAGAAAATATAAGTAAAAGAAATAAATAAACCTTTAAATCTCTGAATACAACAATGACATTTGGTCAAGTTAAGGTTTTAGAAAAAATTTAAGATGTAGATTTTTTTTCCAATTCAGACTTGTTTTTTTGGGGAAGATTAAAATCCAAAGCAATTATTTAAGACAAACGAAAAGAAAAACGTGTTCTGAACATTTGCTCTGTTTTGTCTTATTTTGTATACTATTTTATAATTTTGTCAAGTCACTTCGACTTATTGATTATTTGATATCAATTATTTTATATTTAAAAAAAGTTTTTTTGAACAAAAATATACTTAAAAAGTGGGATTATCGGATATTAAACACTTCTTCGATACAACTACGTTTCATCTACTATAGAATTGTCAGCGCTATTTTATAAATGAATTGATCAGTTAAAACAAACTCATGTTCACTAGAATAACAAACGGAATACAAATAAATAGCCAAAACTATTAAATTTACATAATTATTTGCAAAAACAAGAGCTTTAATGTCGAAAGTGAGAAGAGGTGAAACCCGGTCGTTTTTAGTCTGCTGTGAGTGTGAGTTTTATGAAGGTCGAAGTTTAAAAACGTAACAATTGAAATACTTTATGCTTTAAGGGCGGAACAAATCCACCAAGACGGGGTTTATTTTCTGTGATTAAACATAAAGCAACCTTTAGGGGAAAACTTTCAGGATTGTGCAAGGAATTATAGAATGTAAACGTACCCTTAATTGTGCAGGGACTCCTTGAGTATATTTCCACATCGCTGCAGCCAGAGTTAGCGACAGGAAGCGGTCGACATTGAAGACAGGAAGTCAAGAACCGAGTTATCTCCCTTGGGCAATAAGGTCATTTTGATATCATGGCGACTTTGAGAACGTGTTGGCGAGGTAAGTAGAAAACATAAACAAACCCAAAAAATCCAAAAGAAAAACCTTCATAAATAACCTTCCCTTTTTAAAGATCTTATTAGATAACCACTTGGGCGACTACCGTAATGCGATGGTTAATAAGCTAATCTCGTAGACCAGTTCGATATCCTCCACCACACTGGTCTGGGGTCGATGACCCGTTATTGTGGCCTTGTGTCAGACTAAGTAAGCTAACATTAGTAAATAGTTAAATCACTTAGAATTTTAAAAATTCCCAATACATTTTGTCCCATCTTTCAATAAAGCCAGTTTTTAGAGGGCTTTGATTTTGTCTAGAGATAGACAGGTGATTTTATCTTGTTTAATTAAACACAACGTTTTCCTTGAGTGTATGTTGCCTTTAGTGTTACACGCACCTGTGGAAGACCGAAGAACGTGTCGACCGAAACGTTATATTAAAAACAACAAAGAAGAAGACACTAGTAGTCGGAAAGATAGTTAATCTAGGAATTTCAGAAAACCGTCTTCATTTGCTTTTTTTAAAATCCTGCATGTTTCTAAAATCAACGAAATAAAAGTATTTCAAAGGGAAATAATTTTCTGTTCGTGTTTTTGTTACAGTAAAACGATTTGGTAAAGATCTATATCCGTTAACCAAGTCTAAAAAAATAGAAACAATTGTTTTTCGCCAGCAATTTTTTGTGCTTTTAATCCGTTAGACCCTAACTATCTTCCTAGAAGTTGTTAGTTTTTAGAAAAGATGTTTTTTTAAAGGTTTTACGAAGGGGGTTCTATTTACAATGTAACTGTATGGTAAACGGAACCGTTTCTTTCCGTCCGTTGTATAGTGACTGAATGTGAGGCTTTGAAGTATTCGGTTACTTCCCTTGTGGGGCTATTTTAATGACGATTTTTTTTTGTGTGCTTTCATTAAGGCTTTTTGGTGGTGGGCCACGCGCGTCTGCCCGAGGGTGTGTGTATTGAGTGTGCCGGGGCCCTACCAGGTGAGGCAGGTTTTACGCTTTAATGAAAGCACAGAAGAATCGTCATTAAAATAGCAAAGAAACCTAGTTAAAAAACCTTCACAAGGGAAGTAACAACAACGGACTGAAAATAACGGTCCAGTTTGCCATACATTTACATTGTAAAAAGAACCCTCCTCGTAAAACCTTAAAAAAACATTTTTCTAAAAACTAACAACTTCTAGTAAGATTGTTAGGGTCTAACAATATTATTTGTTTTACAGCCATCCCCATTATAACGTGGGTGTTGGGATCCAAGAAAGCCAACCACGTTATAACTGAGCCACAATTACTGCGGGGTGGGTATGGGCGATATTCAAGGGCAGGCGATAGATCAAAGACAGCAAACATTGTCTATCATATAAAAACTAAATGAGATTTGAACAAATAAAAAAAAGCATTCTTTAATGTTTGTTTTTTTTCCCTGGGTCACAACTGCTACATAAGAATATCTTTGTTTTTCTAGCTGTACTTTATTACTTTCTATACTTCCCTGATGTAATTATAACAGTTTCTCATCTCATTGGTTGTCTAAAGAAAACGGGTAGCACAATAGAGAGTATAACTTTTAAAAAACGAGTAGCATTGAAAATGTTAATAAAAAAGTTTTGCTCATTGACTACTGAAATGTCTTTGTGTAATTCATTTCATTTTTACACAGTTGGTTTGCCAGTGTGAGTCAAATATATTTCTTAGTGAGGTGGGAGTTGTGTCACCTCTGTCATCAAATGGGCTTAGGATGTAGAAAATAGTGCTCAGCCCAAAATATCGGGCTTACAGGTTCAAAGGGTTCTTATTCAGTTTTCTGGACAAGGTAAAAATGTTGACCTGCCTTATATCGCAAACCGCGCTATAACCAGCTGTGTTAATATAAATTAAATGTGACTTTTATCATATTAAATATATTACTTATTTTATTACTATAAAAGTAAGTAGTGCCCTAGTGCTGGCTATGTCTTCAGCTGTCCCTACTTGGGCTCCACATATCACATTACTAAGTCATTCTGCCCATTTGCAATATGTGAAATAGACTTAGAGATGACAAGCACCCAAAGTGGCGTCACTCACTTTACCGTGCCTTCATAGCTCAGTCGGTAGAGCATCGTATTTTTTTATTACTAGCCAGAAACCAGTATTATGACTTTTTTCCCAGTCACCATGAATTCTTTCTCTACCCCCTGCATTCATGCTAACTGTCCTGTTAACTTTGGAGAAAGTGAATTTATTAAGAGACTGCACAACTGTTTGTGAAGAATGATTTCTCAGTCCCTTTACATATTAATCTATCCCTTCGTTGGACTTGCATCCTGCCAGGCGATGGTCATAAGAATTTGTAGGAATAAAGCACTGGTCTCAGCTTAGTGATCTTTGCAAGTCTCAAGTCTGGTCGAGACCAGTGTATTATTCCTACAAGTTTTTATGACCACCCCCTGGCCATAAAAACTTGTAGGAATAAAGTACTGATCTCGACCAGACTTGAAACTTGCAAGGATCACTAAGCTGGCGCATGCAACAGAAACCGGGTCTTCGTCACCGGGCTCCATACTCCATTGGGAGTTGTCTCTTAAGTAATGGGACGCTTTACCATTACATATTAATGACATTGTGCATTTCTTCTGTATCTCTATTCAAATGAAAGAGGTCTATTTTAAATTCATTAATTTATAATTAATAAATACGTTTTAGTTTTCAAATAATGAGAACTTGATAAAAGTTGTTTCATTGTTTTTGTTGTTAACCAAACGTATTTATTAATTATAAATTAATGAATTTAAAATGGACCTCTTTCATTTGAGTAGAGATACAGAAGAAATGCACAATGTCATTAATATGTAAATAGGCTGAGAAAAGGGAGAAAAAAAACTTTTGATGGGAGGCCTTAAAAAGTGTGTGAGAGTTCCTAAAACAACTGTCTTTTTTTTTTTTTACAGCACATATATATTGAAATGGATTTGTGCTGTTTATTTAGTTTTAATAGCAATTTAAAAGAAAACAAATATTGTAGTTGTTTAGGCTGTAAAAAAAACATGTTCCAATTAATTTTAAAAAATGAATAATTTAATACTTTTAAGAGATTAAAAAATGCTTCTTAAGATATGGACACTTAATATTTCATCTATTTTTTATTTCAAGAATTGATTAAAGACTAATCTAATATATTTTTTAATGTCATTAAAGAACGTTCTCAAAATATGTGTCCATTTCACATTAAAATTCCATTGAAAATCAACTCCCTCCCACCTATCATATTTGGGGGATGGGGTTCAAAAAATAACTTGCTAAAAACTTTCCCCTAGTTATGTATGCATGCCAGATGTTTTATGAAAAAAAGTTTTTTAATGTAATTTTGCTTTTGTGTTTCATTTTAATTATTTAATTTCCTATTTTTAGGTGTGGCTCTACTCAGTCGACATGTCACGAAGCCTCTGAGCCTGAGTTCTTCTCCAAAGACAGCCAAAACCCTCTCTACTTCTTGCAAGTCAGTTCAGACATTCTCTGCTGTACAAAACTGCCTATCAAAACCTGTGTTGGGGTTTCGTTTCCAGTGTATTTTACCGATTCGGCAATTCAGCTGTTTTGCTAACTCAACAATTAACGGGTTAGTAAGACTGAATATATAATTATTTCATAACAACTTGTTTTATTTTGACATAATTTGGTGTATGTGTATATATATATATATATAT
>VCCN01004182.1:5477911-5489052 GCA_006491835.1 Architeuthis dux | reverse complement strand
TTTTTTTTTTTTTTTTAGAATTTACAAAAGTGAGGCTTTGTTAATGAAAAAGCACAACACTTCAGTTCTCAAATCCACCTTTCTTATTCTCTCCAATTAGAAAATACAATTGTATAACAATTTAAAGAACTTCAACTTTTATTAATTGAATTATTCTGACTACTTTTTACCGTATCTTGATTTTTAGTTTTTATCATGACTCAAGCTGGGCCTAAACCAGGCTTCCCTCTGGCAAGACGGACGGGAGTTTGAATCTCACTGAAAGCTGACTCTTATTTCCGAGTTGAAGTGATAAAAATGTAGGTTCCAACTTTTTTGGACAATCGATTCACTTCCATCTTTGATGTCAACAACATTTTGGCCGCTCCAAACCATTTTTTTTTTTTTTTTTTTTTTTTTTTTTTTTCTTCTCTCAAGATTAGGGAATGGACCGGCTGAAATGTTGTATTGCTAACATCAAGGATGGGAAGAGATTGTCTGGAAAAAAAATTGGAATGTTAATGACTCTTCTTGACAATTGTATTGTCTATTAGTGAGATAAAGGTGGTGTTGTTTTTGTTTTTTTTGTTTACCCCTACAAACAAAAAAAACTTCTGTCCATGTAGACACTAGAAAATAAAGTTATGGAAATAACCCAACTGGAACTTTGCAAAAAATACTGAGGGTTGTCAATGTTCCAAACCTATTGCCCTATTTCAGGAGCGGATCCAGGATTTTGAGCGGGGGATGGAAAAACTTATTCTTACAAGTGATGTGAAAAAGAATAGAAATTTCAAACAAGTAATAGGTGAACCAGCTTTTTAGCACTAAAATTGACGAGTAAAGAAAAGAAATTTACCACAGAACCAGTAAATAGGACGGAAGATATTTTTGTTTTTAAGATTAAATTATGGTTGTTTTTTTGTTTTTTTTTAAATGTGCTGTCAGAGCAACAAATGGGGTCCTGAACCCCCCAATGATCCACGCCTGTACTTGTCCCAGAATCCTTTGAGACTGACCCGTACTCTTAATCATCACTGAAGCAAGCAAATGGGGCTTCGTGGGGATGTGTTGTAATTGCTTGCCTGAACCTCTGATTCATCACTCTCGATGTGGGCTGTCACAACTGTTTGTTGAAGTTCCTGGTCAGATGTGGTCAGTCTAAGGCCCATCATTCCAGATGCTGTGTGGTGGAAACAAACTGAAACCTGGGGAGAAAATGAACATTTTCAAGATTGAACTATGAAAGCAATAAGAAACTGACAGAATTGATTCTTTATTATAATTTGTGAGTTGTCAGTCTGTCTAACAGAAAGAGGAAGGGGTAATGCGAACACACTGTTCTCCTGTGTCTACGTGTGTTTGTTTGCTGACTGCTAATAATATAACTACTGTTGCTGATGTGTCAATTTTGTTTTATTTATCAAAGATCAATACAAGAATTTTAGTTAACAATACCTTGCATTTGTATATTTACACAATAATTTGAAAGGCTGATATACAGCTTTAGATATACTGTTAGCAAAGCAACAGGCATTACAAGTAAATATAAAAGCAGTTAAGGATTAAACGGGCAAAATGGCAATTGATAAACACACAAAGAAAACAGAGGTATCCGAAGCAGTTTTAATTTAAAAAAGTCACTCATGTATAAAAGATTTCTAACAAAACTATTTTGTATTGTAATTTAATAAGCAAAATGATCTTTCCGGCTAACTACAATTAAAGAAATCTGTGTGCGTGCACCGTGATTACTCGACAACTGGTAACAAATATAAAGTAGTTCAATGATGATACTTAGTATATTATGATGATGCGTACATACTCAATGTGTCAGGTTGCAAATTCTAGGCATCTGTAGGTAGTAAGATGACTGCTGTGAAGACTTAATATGTTTTGGAGGATTACATGTACATTGGTGGATATGAACACACATTTAATCTAGAAAGCACATAGCTCTGCCAACACCATTGTCAGGGGAAGTAATTGTGCATGGATCCGCCCAAAAATGTAATCACTTCTTCCATAAAATTTCATTGAAATTTATTAGGTACCTTTGGAGATATCTTGTGGACAGACAGAGAGCCGACCGAATACATGTACCTCTCCAACTTTGTTGGCAGAGGTAATAAAAATATTTCATAATTATGCAACTGCATTGTACTTATATAAAAAAACATTGTTGCTCTACGTTTTCTTGTTCATGTTCAACCAGAATGAACCCAGAATTCTTACATTCGGCCTAAAAATAATAAGGCAGACTACTATATAATCAGCATTTGATAATTATCTCCCTTGACAAATGTTACAAACAAAAAATAGACATACACGTGGCGTATTATATAAGTAGATAAAAATTAGGAATTTACTCACCGATTCTCCAGTCTTGGCACTCAGAAAATGGCTGGCCATGTCATTTTCTTTGGCAAATTTGTTGTGCCTTTCTTCACTTACTGTTCTCAGGTGCAACTGGTCAGCTGAAATAACAGGTAAAAAAAAAAAAATGAATAAATAAAAGTCAAAATGGGAATTTATAGCTCTATTTTGTCAACAATGTTTGTGCTAATTCCTGACCACCAACAATCCCTTTCTTCCAATTTTTATTGCACAACACACATATTTAGTAACATAACTGGCTAAAACAAATTTTATAGCGAAAATTGAAACATTCAATGTTTAATCATCAAATTTCTGCCCCTACCACCAGAAATTGCTGTGTCACTTATCCAGTGGTTCTCAACCTTTGTGCCGCAACTAACTCCCAAGTGTACCATGTAAGTTTTTCCAAATATGCAAATCCAGCCAAGCACATGTGTCTCATTAAACAGGTATGTGTTTTTTCTAATGCACTAATGTAATTTACACATTATTTCCAAGGGAGTTTTATATCCATAAAATATTAAGTTCCATACCCAAATTATGGCCTAATATATATACCAAAGTATATTTATATTTTAACAGAGTAAAGAGTTGGTGGGCCGTGTAAGTCAAATATATTTCTTAGTGTGCCATTATACAATAAAGTTTGAGAACCACTGCCCTAGAAATATTTAGTTTCATGTGCTTGAAACAACAAAGACAAGAATGCTGGTCCAAATAATTCATGAAACAGGTCTGATTAGTCACTCAATAGAAACAGTCACATGACCAACGTCTTTTGGCAGCATGTTGGGGGTGATCAATAAATAAGTTACTTCTCTCGCCTTTTGTTGGGCAGTGATCACAAAAAAGTCTGAATTTTCAAAAAACAAGCGTGAATGCAGCCAGACACAAACTAAGGGACTAATTTAGTATAAACTTACATTGCAAATCGAACCCCACACTAAAAACCTATGGGGCAGGGAGATTAAAAAACAAATGTTTTTTTCTAGACATAAGGAGTAAATATTGAAATTTTAAGCCCTCTAGCTCCATTTGTGCAGCCTGAACACATGATACATATTTGCCAGCCGGGACCAACTTCTTGGATATTCTGTTGTTGAATTCAACTCATTCTTTTTACATCCATTTACCTTCTTATTGATTTTACTCATCTTGGTATATTTTTATCCAACCTTATTTCATATTTTAGTTTTATTTAATTTATTTTATTACTTGACCGTCATAATTTCCGATTTATAATTAAGGAGTTTATTCTTTTTAATTTTTTTTTCAGGGCACAGGTTGTGAATGAATAAATAAATAAATATATATATTATATATATAAAAAAAACCTTTTTCTAATGTTGAAATTTTCAACCCTCTAGCTCCATTGGTGTGGCCAGTATGCGTGATACATACATAGCCAGACCAACTTAAAAACTGAAGAAACCTATGTTGACAGTTTCTAATAAGATGGATAAAACTAGTCAAAAATGAATAAAAGAAGAAACTGTTTGTGATTACCTTTATTACCAACGAGTGCCAGGTGTGGAAGTGTCTTTCCACTTTGTTTGCCACAGGTATTCACCACAGACAACCAGTCACAGAGGTTTTCAAAACTCAGAGAATTCGTCATGTCATACACAAACAGGATTCCCTAAAGGAAAACATCTTCAGAAATCAAACAAAACAATATTGCCATTTTTGATCCAAGTAAATAACTTTCTAGTGTTTATCACAAACTAGCCCATGACTGCTGATGGCCAGAAGGGGAGATAATCCGAATTTTATCTCAGAGACTTACTCAAAACAGGCACTGGAATAATGTTGAATTTGGAAATCGGGTGAGTCTGGAGGCAGAGGTTCAATACCAGCCCCTTGAGAAACTTTTCCAAATGTGATGCTATTCCAATGCCTGTTTTGGGCAAGTCTCTGAGATAAAGCTCGGATTATCTTCTGACCAAAACCGGCTGATGGTTATTATAAGTGTACAAATAAAAATGTATGCAATATTAGGTGGAAAATTGCCAAAACTGAAAACATTGTTTAAGGGGTAATTTAAGAGTTCAACCCTCATCCAACAACATTTTAATGACATCATGTTACATCGAATTGTCTTTAATCAATATAATATATATTATGTTATTTACTTACATGCTTATTAACCAATTATTTCTTTATTGACAATATTTTTTGTTAGTTTCCTCTCTCTCCCTCTTCCTCATAATGACTTCTAGGCATTTTCTCTTGTTCGGGTTATATATTTTAAAATAAATGCCTCTCAATTCAACATAAGTGTGACACATACGGCTCTTATGTTTTAAATTTAAATTAATGAACCAATTATTCTTTTGTGGACAATATTTCTTGCTAGTTTCCACTCTTCCTATTCCTCATGACTACTAGGCATTTCTCTTGTTCGGGTTACATATTTTAAAATAAATGCCTCTTAGTTCAACATAAGTGTGACACATCCGACTCTTATTATGAGTTATTATAAATAAAGGCTTCTGAAGTTAACATAGTTAACATTATTCTTTCTACCTCAAAATGTAATCACTTCTTCCGTATCACATGGGCCACACAGCCACAAAATTTCATCAGAATTTATTGAGAACTTTTAAAGATATCATGTGGACAGATGGATAGACAGACAAGTGAATACATATACCTCCTCCAACTCAGCAGAGGTAAATGAATAATGCTAGAATTGTATGTTATTATGGTTACAGGCTTAAATCTAATAAATCGATTTATGTGCTTATGCCTGTACATTTAACATGTATATAAAGAAAAACTATAGCGACAAATGTTTTAAATCACACAAATATATATTTGAAAACCATTTTTGTAAGCCTGTTTGGGAAAAAGAGTTTCAAGAAAGTCTGATTCCCGTCCTGCAAATTAAGAATAAAGAAGCAAATGTTTTAAAAAATCTAATCAGAATAATATGAATGTAAATAATGAATGTAAATAATGATTCCTATAAATAAAATAACCATCCTACATGTGCTCCATAGATATAATTTTGCAGCATGTTTCCTCCAAGGCATTGGCCACCAAGGTCCCAAATATGAAGCACAGCATTGATTTGACCTGAAAGCAAAAAAAAAGGTTGTATAAATACTATATTATTTATTACATCAAGCATTCAACAAGCGTCCTTCTAGATATACTCTAATAGATAGAGGCTGGTTCCTCCTGTACGGTTTCCTAGAAGTAATGATTTCAGTTAATTTGGCAAAGATGTTCCTTTTGGGTCACCTTGCCAGTCCTAAGCCCAGGTAAAGGAGGAATGTTAGGCATAAGGCTAGCAACTCCACTCCATAAGACCTACTTGTCACTGGAACTGCAGCAGCATCACCCCAGCGAGAGCCTGGTTATGACACATGCTAGTGAAAGCCTACAGAAAGCCAGTTCACCAAACAACCTTTTAACATCAAAGGCAAAAGCCAGGATAGAAGAGTTGGGAGGCCAAAGCAAGTGTATAATAATGTTGATTCCTCATCCCAGAAATTCAGATAGAAAAAATAATACATGTTTCTCAGATATTTATCTTGTCACAAGATACAACAGGAGTTTATGATACAAAAATTCAGTCAGGGCTTTTCACATTTTTTCACCCGACATTCAGAACAAAAAAACTAGAAAACACTCAGAGCGCATACCTCTGCCAATGCCATTGTCAGGAGAAGAAAAATTTAATCACTTCTTCTGTAGCCTATTGCCCACCGTTCCACAAAATTTCATTGAGAAATTTTAAAGATATTATGTGGATAGACATGAACTTTTGGCAATATTAAGTGGTGTAGACATAACTACAATGTAGGGGAAGGTAATTATGCATGGATCCGTCCAAATTTACTGTAGCCTATTGCACACCCTTCCACAAAATTTCATGGAGAACTTTTGGAAATATCGTGTGGACAGTCATGAGCGAATACATAAATATATGGAAAAATATCTCTCAATCAGAAAAACATCTCTGTATCTGCTCCAAGATTTAACCTATTCTTCCTTACTCACTTGCCCGTCCTTCCACAAAATTTCATTTGGGTACTTTTAGAGATGACAGTTAATAATAGAGGTTGGGACTGTGATAAAATTTAAAGTATAGAAATAACAAAGAACTACAAAGTGGAGAATCAAGATGGAAAAAAAAAAAGAAAGATTTCAAAATAAAAGTGACCACCAAATATTCCTACCTTTTACAAGGATTCTTTTCATATAAAAATCTACACCAACCGTCGGTTTATATGCTCTGCAAAATTGGTCTTGTAAATATCGAGTTGCAATGCTGGTCTGAAAAATAAATATAGATAAAAAGAAAGTGCAATAAATTTGTTGGAAATTTAGTTTAACTCATGTAGCAAATATAACCAATATAAGTTATTTTTAAACTATTGAATTTATACATACCTTACATTGTTCGAGACTCTTTATAGCCTGGTGCAAGGTATAATTTTATTTCAAACATTTTCTAATCATCATATATATAAGAGCTGTGTCTGTCACACTTATAGTATTAGTAGCAACCATCAGCCTCTCTCTCCCTTTCCATTAAACCACCTTTCTTTTCTCCCCTCTCTTCCTAAACTACTTAATTTTCTTTCTTTCCTCTCCCTTCCTACTATGTCTGTCACACATAGTATCAGTAGCAACCATCAGTTGTGTCTCTTGTTGTACATTTATGATAACCATCAGCAAAGCGAAGGGTCATGGACTAGTAAATTTATTGTTAAAGATCAAATTTATAAACTTAATCTTACTTCAGAGAAATTGAGAATGTTTACTAAATATTCTAAAAATTAAATTTAAACAATTTCTTGCAGCATTATTTTAATTTTTACAAACTGTAACAGAATTTTCTTTAAGGAGGAATGAAGACTATAAAAATGCATAAACGTTAGGACCTTTTTTTATCACTGACATTTTTCAAACAATCAAAATGCAATATCATCTTAAAATCATATGTATTGAGTCATGTGATCATCTTTCTGTAATCATTCTGTTTAGAAAATCCCATTGATTTTCCTACTACTAAAAGAAATTCAACAAGTAATGTTTTGCATATTTATTTTCTGCGACTTAGAAGACATTAATCACCTGTTTTGTTAGTTTATGTTCGCAAAATTGTTCTAGAAATTTTTTCTCTTTCAATTTTAGGTGCATTCAATCCATTAGATCTTCAAACCATTCAGAAATTTGTTAGTTTTTAGAAAAGATTTTACGAAGGTTCTATTTGCAATGTAACTAATGATAAACAGGTCACTTACTCACTGCCATTTTTACGTTAGTACAGCTCACATGACCTCATGTTAAAAATTGGCGCAAGCCACATGAAGTTTAAAAAATAAAAAGAATTCATACAAAATAAAATCGAACCAAAAGGAAGATAATTCATGTAAGCCGTAAAAATGGCGGAGAGTAAGTGCACTGTTTAACATTATAGTTACATTGTAAATAGAATTCCACTAGTATATAGCCTATTTGGGACCTACTGGAATCGTTTTAGGCACTGGGTAAACTAAACAAATTCTTTTTTAAAGTGTTCTAAGCGAAAATCAATTGTTGTAAAATAATATTATATTATTTTACAAGGTTCGATTTTCCATGTACAGTTATCTCCCCTGCATCGTAGCTATTTGCACACCGACGCCGGGAAAATATAGGCTCTCACTAATAAGTGTCATTATAATTATCATATCTAACAATGGCAAATATGCAAATGAGTATGTTTATTCGGGTGTGTGATTCCTGTCCTGTTCGCCACCTGACATCTCAAAACTTATAATGCACTTTCGGGGAAAATGTATGTCTTGAGTTGCTAGATAGTTGGAGACGTTTCTGGCCAAACACTCGAAAATGGTCAAATGCAAATATAATAATAAAGATTCGCATTTACTTTGAACACACACACAAAAAAATACTACTGCAACAAAGTCAAAATTGCTCAAAATTTAAATATGGCCAAACCAAGAAAATGCTTTTTAAAAAGGCCAGATTTGTCAATACCTTTTCCTAATTTAAAAAAATAAAATGTTGAGACTTAAAAAAACAACAACTTAAAGTTGGAATGCTTGATTTAAGGATAACTTGCCTAATAAAATGGATTTATACTCCTTTGTGCCGATCCATACATAAATAACCGTCATTTTTTACGGGTATATGCTAGTAGTAGTAACACATACACTTTTGAACCCCTAACAAAGAAAAAAAGTTTACCCTCCAATGTTGACCCCTAAAAGGAAGAAATAAAATCCCTTCACCTTTGACCCCTAAAAAGGGGAAAAAGATTCCCCAATTTTGACCCCTGAAAAAATTATCCCAATGGTCATAATTGGGAGAATTTTTTTCAGGGGGTCAAAATTGAGGAATCTTTTTCCCCTTTTTTGGGGTCAAAAGTGAGGGGATTTTATTTTTTCCCTAAAAGAATTCCTCTCAATTTTGACCCCTAAAAAGGCAAAAGAAAGTCTTCCCTCACTTTTAAACCCTAAAGAGGGAAGAAAGTCTCCCCTCAAAGGGAAAAGTGAATGACGAAATCTAAAAAAAAAAAATCTAAATTATTCAGAAAATAATCTGAAATATAATCTAAAAATACTACATCTAGAATCAAAATGGGCAAGACCCCTACAAAAAATAAAATGATAAAAAGGTGAATTTTGCACACACACACACACACACACACACACAGCCTATTTTAGAACCGTTTTAGGCACTGGTCAATAAAATAATAATCAAATTTATTCTGAAAAGAAACATTACAAGACATGCGTTTTAAATTCATACACAAAATTGTTTTCTTGGAGAATTCTAGCAGCCGTTAGCAGAAAATTAAGTCTTCTTTCTATTTCGGGAAACGTCCTGCAAAACAGGTACTAAGAAGCCTTCTTGTTCCCAGACCCAGACCGAAGAATCAAGGAACTGATAAAAACGGAAGTTTACAAACCACGTACTTCGAGGCCTTATTTCCGTGAAAATGGCGGAAAGTACGTTCCCAGTTTAGCATTACAGTTACATTGTAAAAATGTTTGTTTTTCTTCTCAAAACTAATAATTTGACAAAGGTACGTCTTATTGTTTGAAAGCACCAAAAATTACAAGCGGAATACTTTCTTTTTTATTTTCGAAAATTCGACTTTGCCACCAAATTTTGGTTATTTTTTTTCTAGAAACAAATTTCCGGATGGTTCGAAGATTTAAAATTGAAAGAAAAGTTTTTTTATTCCAGAACTAATTTTCCGAACATTGGAAATTACCCACCTATTCTTATATTGCGAATTAGTTTTTTTAAAACACTTTTTAATGTTTTAATTTGATTTACTTCAAACCAAAAGCGTCTCCATGAAATGAACCCTATCCTAGAATAGTGAACTTTTTATTATTAAATTACTAAACTTTGACGGGACAGAAATCTTTAAAAACCCAAGAAAATTGTTTCAAAAAACATTATAATATCTCCTTAAAAACTAAAAAAAAAAAAACACAATTAAAACTTCATTTTATAAATTGAAGAGCTTCAAAAGAAAAACAATTTTTTAAAAAACAAACAATATTTAAGTATTATTTCAAAAGAAAAACAATTTTTTTTTAAAAACAAACAATATTTAAGTATTATTTACATTTTTTTTCTCACGTTTGCGGCCGAATTTTATAGAAATATTTTTCCTCTTAAAAAGAAAATTCTCCGAATAATAAACTTTTTTAAAAACTTTGACTAGACAAAATTCTTTAAAAACCCAAGAAAATTGTTCTTAAAATTAAAGTCCGAATTGTTTCATCTTTTTGAAAAAAGATGAAAAAATAACGGGAAAAATACTTTTTCTTCAACTTTTAAATAAAATTTTCATCTTTTTCTCCTCATTATCATGTTGTGCTTGAAGTTTTTTTTTACTAAAGACCAAAATTCAAAATCCATAAGTTTAAGAAATTAAACATTTTTCCTTGTTATTTCTCGATTAAATTTCATTTTTATAAAAATAAGAGCTTCAAAGGAGAAACAAATTCTTAAAAAACAAACAATATTTAAGTATTTACATCTCTTTTTTCTTACCTTTCCTGTGGCCGAATCGCCAAGAATAACAATTTTAAGTTGTTTATCTGTTGCTTCTTCATCTTCTTCTTCAGACTCACAATAATCAAACATTCGATAAAAATCGATTATTAACAAATCGATAAAAGTTTTCTTCTTTTTTAAAAATATACAAGTGATGTTGATTTCGTCTATAAAGTATAATGTCTAGAGATTACCTACAGCCTTACAGATTAAACGTTATCTCTCCAAAATAAATAGACAAAAAAAGTAGCCAAAAAGTACGGACGAGCGAAGGGAAAAAGTCTATTTTGGTTCCGTTCAAAAAGTTTCTTCCACATCTGACGTCACTTCCGCTCTCCGAAATGCTCTCTTCTTTTCTCGCCGCCTTGGGTTTACTTTTGGTTAGAAAGGGTCTATATATTCTATTCACTTGTGTCTGTCTGTCCGTCCGTCCACACAATATCTTCAAAGGTTTTCAAGGAATTTCAATGACATTTGGTGGAAAGGTAGGGTGGACATTTCAGAAGTTCCCAACCTGGGGTCTGCAGACCCTGGGTGGGAGAAGGGATTCACAAAGTTACTTGGGGTATGTGAGCTGCAATTGTTACCTTTTCCGCATTAAATTCAAAATATTTCCGTGTTAGTTTTCGCTGTACTATGTTTGTCTGGGGATCTCAGAACAGCATTTTTTCTTCATAAATTTTCTCAGTTCACAATTGACTTATATAATCTTAAGACTAATCCTAACCCCTACACTAACCCTAAAT
>VCCN01004182.1:5456244-5472821 GCA_006491835.1 Architeuthis dux | reverse complement strand
GAAAATTCAGACCTTTTTTAGGGATCACAGCCCAACAAAAAGGGGAGCGAAGTTACTTATTCATTGATCACCCTTTTTCCAATGTTTTAATTGATCACCCCAACACAGCATATATGGGTAGCAGTGATTCATAATTTCCCTAGGAATGCTATTTTTTTTTAATTTTGAAAACAATAAAAGCAATGCCAATAACAATAATGATAACAACAAACACAAAGAATAACCCTGATATCTCAGAAGGAGTAAAAAAAATAGATATGACTGGGTAGGAATGATGATCCACTGGGAATTGTGCAAATGACTTGGATTTGACCATGCAGACCAATAGTATAAACATAAACCAGCTGTCAGAGAGAATAGAAAAAGTAAAATTCAGTGGGACTTTCAATTTCAAATGGATCACCTTATCAACTTTTCATGCAACTGAAAGATACTTCTATCAGTCCTTATTTTTTAATAAATTTTCCGCACTCATTTTAAGTTTCTACTATGAACGGTATATGTATTCACTTGTGTCTGTCTGTCCATCTGTCTGTCTGTTCACACAATATCTCCGAAAGTTCTGAATGAATTTCAATGACATTTTATGGAAGGGTGGCCCATGGGCTAAGGAAGAATTGATTAAATTTTAGGGTGCATCCAGTAATTCTTACAGTTACCTCCCAGGCATCGTATGTATATGTCTACACAATATCTCCAAAAGTTTGCAATGAATTTCAGTGAAATTTTCTAGAAGTTTAGGTCCTGGGGTAAAGAAGAATTGGTTAAATGTTTTGGTGGATCCAGGAAAAATCCAGGAATTTCTTTATCAAATTGAGAAATCTTTTTTTTTTCATATATTTATATATTCACTCAAGCTTGTCCACACAATATCTCCAAAAGTTCTCAATGGTATAAGAAAGAATTGGTTAAATTTTGGGGCAGATACAGGAAAAATCCAGGAATCTTTTTCAAAATGAGAGATTTTTTTTTCCATATATTTATATATTCACTCATGCTTGCCCACACAATATCTCCAAAAGTTCTCAATGGTATAAGAAAGAATTGATTAAATTTTGGCGAATCCAAGAATTTTTTACAGCTACCTCCCCTGCATCGTAGCTATACATGAATTGATTTTCATTCAATTTTTAGTGACAATGATGTTGGCAGAGGTAACACTCTCTGAGTGCTTTCTAGTTTGAAAATTGTACCTGGCAGTTTTATAAAACATTTCCTGACACTCGATATAGGAATACGTATATACAGTACCTCTCATAAGTATTTGAATAGACAACCATTTTGCTTCTAATCACCTGGTTTTGAGAGTTAAAAACAGGAAAATTACACAAGAAGAACCACATAACAAGGCATGCATTTAGTCATGTTTTGTGGTTCTGAATGCTAAATTTCTTGAAAATGTTTTTTTTAATAGAGTTAAGTTGTTAAATAAAATAAAAGTAAGTTTTTTGTTTCTATCTAAAATCTTGTTCAGAATTTTTCAAGGTGATTAAAAAAGTGAACTCACATTGCTATATGGAAGGGTTGCCAAACTAGTAAATTAATTTTCATCCCCACCCTGCTCAAAATCCATAATGGCCCCTGCAATCTCAGAAAACAAAAACAGATTTCCTGCTTGTTCAAATAATTATGAGCAATACTTTTTTTATCAATGATAATTTATACATACAAAAAGTATTGCTCATAATTATTTGAACAAGCACAAAATCTGTTTTTATTTCCTCAGATTCCTGAGAACCACAAAACATGACTGCCACAAAGCATCCCTGGTTATGTTGATTGCAAAGAATTTGGTTCTTGCGTAATGTTCCTGTTTTTAACTCACAAAACCAGGTTATTAGAAGCAAGGTGGTTGTCTGTTTAAATACTTATGACAGATACTGTATGTAGTGTCTCCCAGCTTGTGGGAATCTCACTGAAAAGGAAGATGAAGCAAAAAGGAACAAGGACAAAGACAGATGTGGTGTTTACTGATCACTGTCAGAGAGAAGACTGGTCGTCTCCTCGCTTTGTGAGATTTACTTTATTTTCCCCGGTTTGCCCGGCACATGACTGGGAACTCACTTCCGTCTTATGGGTTGTGACAAGAGAGGTAACTCGAGGTGTTTGCTCCCTTGCGTTGCCAGGGGGATGACATCACACTGTATAACTCCACCTCCAAAAATAAAATAAAAAACGGTTGTGACGTGTCAAGTATAATATGAGCATGCATTCCAGTAAGTGATTCTACATTCTGGAACAAAGAACATCCGATGAAGCCCGGAGGGTACACAGCCTAAACATTGTTAATAGATGAATATATAGACGAGAAAAATAGTCCGAGCCTAACATACACAATGATTAATACTCTCTAACAAAATTCAATTGTGTATTTTTACTTTTTGTCAATGTATTTTTCAAGTTTCCATTTTCTACAATTTTACAAAAGAAAAAAGAAAGAGAACCAGAGAGAGGCAGTGAGAGGGAGAGAGAAGCCCTTAACATTGAATTGAATTGAAAAATAAGGATTGTTAGCAGGGCCGTCTTATCACATGGGCACACTGGGCAGTTACCCAGGGGCCCCGTGATTAGGGTCTCCAAAATTCAATTTGTAAAATAAAAACTTAATTTTAATGTGTTGGGGGTTAGGGGCTTACTATGCAAAGCTTAGTAAATACCAATTGGGCGTCCTGCCAAAGACCAATGATAACAAGCTAATCTCGCAGTGAGTTCGATTCTCACGGGGTGCCCACACATATGGCCTTTTCCCAGACTAAGTTATATAATATGCAGGGTGTCCCAAAAATAACCTGTGATTTTGAGAAATAATAGGAATGCATGAATGAATACAGGCTCAATTTTAATTATTGGATTCTATGTGGTGACCATCAATGTCTCTACAGATCTCAAAGTGATCAACTATTTCAGTCACAAATAGCCTGGTCTCTAGAACAGGTTTTATGACAGGTTTTATTCTTAAACTTTTCTCTAATTTGATTAGATTCTATGTGGGTCGCCACAATGTCTCTACAGATCTTAAAGCAATCAACTGTTTTATGGAACACACTTTCAGTCACGAATAGCCTGGTCTTTAGGATCGGTTTTTATCACATTTTCTCTTAAAATCTTTTCTAATTTGATTGCACTTCATTCCTTTTATCTTGCATGTAACTATGAAAATTCTTTCTTGCATATTCATTGTCAATATTAGGTCTGAAAAGGAAAAAGGAAATTTAGAATTTAAAAAGTCGCCACAAATGGGTTTTGAGTGATTTATATGTAAAGAAAACATGCATTTTATATGAAATTATGCATACAATAATGCCAATTTAGGGACATCATGTATAATTTGTTTGCCTGTTAGGCATCGAGAGTAATCTGCCCTTGCCGGCCATTTATTGAGGAGGGAGAAATACGACTTCTTATCAAAATGAGCAGGTATGTTTGTTTGGTTTTACTATTTATTTCTCGTCTTATAATAATAATAATAATAATTCTATTTTACAAAGGACTGATACATTTGCAAGTCACAAAAGAAGAAGTTTTATATAAAACAAAATTTTCCCTTTTTTTGATGATGTTTTAAGAGGACGTTTTTCTTTCATTCTGCTTAGCATTTCTCCCATCATTAAGACTAAAAAATGTCAACATAGCATTTTATTCATGGTTTTATTTTAGAGAACCAGAAATGTTGACGATGTTTTGTTTTGATAATTAATAATTTCGTCAAGGCTGAAGTCTTAAAGAGCTAAATTATTGTGTAATAAGTCCTGTAGATTGTTGTTTAATTAATTTCCCCTAAAATTAATTCTCCAGAGTGCGTGTGTGTGTGGGTGGGTGTGTGTATCGTCACAAGACAACAAAATCCTTAAAATTATAATTTTTCTTTATTTTAAATAAACATTTGCTAATAGATTTTGTTCCTAAACATAACGCATTTAAAATTGTCAAAATATTAAAAAAATCTTCGTTTTATATCCCCTCAAAGGTGAGATCGCCCCGGAAGAGTAATTAATTACGATGGATGGAAACTAGAAAGCATACACTGGGCTACAGAATCATGATGCTGTCGTAACTAACTAATATTAGCTTCGTTGATACTAATACCATTTAAGGTAACTGGTCCAACATTAAAACTAAGTACCGAAACAAATGACTTTCTTTTCTTTTTCTTTTTTTGGATAATAATAAATTGATTAAAGCGGATGTTAAATGAAATTCGTAAACAATGGCAATTGGCAACTCTCACGGACTTTTGGCAAAAATCGACGTGTGACGATTAAAACGTCTGAAATCTATTAATTATATCTTTGTGTTATTAATAGAAGTAGAAGAAAGATTGTAGAAAATTATCAACTGAAAATTATTTCTGTAGACAATATAAAACCGGAGATAATCGAGTTTGAAAACTTGTTTACAATCGCGAACCGGTGAACAATTAGACATTGCATTGGGGAAAAAACCCAATGTACACACACATTTTAAAATTCCACCAAAAATATACTAATATGCCGATTTCTATAAAAATATAGGGATGTATTCAATTTTGAATGAATTTTCTTATGAGAAGGGTATTTTGTAAGAAAATCTTATGGAACTATTTTTTTTCAAGTCACCCTTACCCCCGCCCCCTTATTTTAATTTTAAGAAATTTTAATGAAATTTTTTAGGGTTGACACATGTTTTTTTCATTTCTATGAAGATAATTCCCAAGAGAAATTAGATCCGTTGAAATTTTATTCGATCCTGCTACCTGTTAATTTTAAATTGGCTTTGAATCGGAAAATAAGAAATGCAAAAAATATTTTCTGTTTAGAAAGTCTTTTGTTGTTTTTTTTTGTTTTTTTATTAAAATACAGTGTACACTTTTTGTTTAAAAAAAATATATCTGCTGAAGATTTTTTTATTATGGTTTTTAAAAATTTTTGTCATTAAATTATTAATGTTTATTGGACCATCTTAGAGTCTCATGAAACTTTATTATCAGAATTATCATAAAGTTTATCAAATTTCGATGTGCCTGTCTTTTTAAAAAGAATTTTGATTATTTTTTGTTTAATTACATACAATACATTTCGCCAGGTACAGTAGCGTGTAATTCAGAAATGTTATTTACCTCCCTTGACATTTATGAGTAGTGTTGACAGAATTTTGATGAGCTGTTGACATTTCCTGTCATTAAAATTGAAAATTAAAAACAAACATGCTAGCAGAGGGAGGTAGACATTCTACTACTTGAACTTTGAACTCTCTTTACCAATAAACGACCCCCCTGGTAAATAATTGCATTTTTCACCCAGTTTCCTGTGGAAAATAAGCAATATTTTCCCCAAATCCAGTCAATTCTGTATTTGAAAGAAGGTCAATTCTATATTTGAAAGAAGTTTAAAACTTGACTTCATTCTTCTAGTGACAGATCCGTCAATGATGGCGGAATCGATAAAATTTTACTCACAAACGTAAACACAGGCTTAATCAGAAATCCTCTGTGAGTATGCAAAAGTATTTTTTCTTTCATTTACGACTAAATTTATGCTATTTTCTTGCAGTTATAACCAAAATTAAACTTTCAAAAAAGATATTTAATTATTGTAATACGTTTTAAAAAGAGTAAAATAGTCTGTGAGAGTTACTAATAAACAAATTATTGTCCACAAAACCTCTATTATTAAATCTAATCTAAGATTTTAAATATTTTGATAAGTTTTAAATCCGTTATGGTTAAAGGGCGATCTTTCGTTCTAGCTAAAATGGGAGGTCACTCAGATTTGGTGAAACAATCGATGGAAAGCTAAGTACTGAAACATGCATGGTATCTCAAATGGCTTATAGAACACATACAAGAGTTTGATTTAAAGGTTCTTAGCTAGAACGAAAGATCGCCCTTTAACCATAACAGATTTAAAACTTATCAAAATATTTAAAATCTTAGATGAGATTTAATATTCGTTTGTTTGAACCACACAGTTTTAGAAGAAATAAATCTATTAAACCCTAGAACTGTTAGGAAATAGACAAAGTGTGAGGCATAGGGCCAAGGAAAATGGGGTCTTCTGAATGTGTGATTACTATACATTGTGAATGTATAAATATGTGTTTGACCACGTTTTCACTATGTAACTCTATGTGTCCGTGTGTGTGTAATTGGGTGTTGGTTTTCTTTTCCCGGCCAGAGATGTAGGGAGACCTTTCATAAGATATCGGGCCATATTTCCAGGCACATTGGCACAGGATAGAGTTAAAATCTACAAGCCGGGGAAATCTTGGAATGGATATTTTAATTACTAGAGACATTTGCGTTAGTATATACAAGTGTCACACAGCTAAATTATATGTGTGTGTTTCTGATACCCACTATGCACTGTGGATATGTATGTGCATGTGTCAAGATGGAAAACACGTTGAAATATAGCCCACTAATAGACTGATTAGGGGTAGTTGGCAGTCCGTTTTGCCTGGCTCTAGAGTCAGGCAAGGGATGAGGTGCTCTTGTATAGTGAAGATGACTATAATTTTGATTTCACCCATCATTGTTTTCTCATGCAAAATGAAAAACTAAGTTGCATTTCTACGCTGCAAACCATAACTCATTGTCCCCGTCTGGAGATATAGGAAATCCCATTCATCTTACTAGGAGAGAGAGCAAATAAATATGCATTTATTTCATAAGCAGACTCAGTTCTTCCTATCAAGAATGAATCCTGTTATGAAGTTATGCAATTCCTTTTCAGAGCTTTGTTTCCCGGCTGTCACTCTGTTCTCGACGACTATGTTTGAATCATAATGACTTTTCATTTGAGGATCCCCCTACACATACAATGCAAGCGGTAATACACCCACATTGCAACAAGTTTGAAATGGTGCCGTAACTGTGCATCTTAATGCACATGGTAATGCTACAGAACCTTCTGGAAATTTGTTAGTTTTTAGAAAAATATTTCTTTAAATGTTTTACGAGAAGTGTTCTATTTACAATGTAACTATAATGATAAACTGGGCACTTTCTGCCACTTTTACGGAGGTACGGCCTACATGAATTATCTTCTCTTCTACCAGTTACTTTCTTCAATACCATAACCCAACCTCAATCATAACCCAACCCCAACCTTTTTATTAAAAGAATGGGAATTTTAAGTTATCATTATAGTTACATCATAAATGGAACCCCCTTGTAAAACCTTTAAAAAATTTCTTCTAAAAATTGACAAATCTCTGGATGGTTCTATAGGTCTAAGCACCTAAAATTGAAAGAAAGCCTCACTTCCATACAACGGACTGAAAGTAATGGTCCAGTTTACCATACATTTACATTGTAAATAGAACACCCCTCGTAAAACCTTAAAAAACATTTTTTCTAAAAACTAACAACTTCTAGGATGATTGTTAGGGTCTAACGAATTAAAAGCACAAAATATTACTAGCGAAAAAAAAATGTTTTTTTCGACTTTGTTAATGATGTAGATCTTTACCGAAAAATGTCTTCAAGACACTTCCATTTGAATATATCTCAGTGATTATGAAACCGTTTTTAATTTGCATATTTTCTCTTCATCTTTCAGGATTTTCAAACTTTCAACGCCCAAAAGAAATACTTCCTTAAGAAATGTAAGTAATTGATAGACTTATTTCTCCTTTCAGTTTTTTAAAACTTTGGTTTTAGTTAACTATGGCAGTACCCATTCCAAAGGTTCATGTTTGGAAGGGGCCAGACTTTATGGTGTATGGAGCATCTTGCCATAATTGTCATGTAAATAATTTTCACTCCATCATACGAAACTACTACTTCAAAGTATTTCGGTTACCTCACTTCAGTGTTGCCAATTTAGATATTTTATATCTAAATTCAGACCATAGATGTGCTAGTTTGATCACATGGATTGCCATCTGGGAAGGCTGTCAAATGTGACCAATCTGTCAATACAACCAGTTAACACAAGCTTTTACACTTTCAGACATATATAGGAGGGGGAGGAAACGAGTGGTAGTGTTAGTGTTTCGGTATGTCAGCCTATCAGTGACGGTCATCAGTACTCGCGCATTTAAAAATCCTTCTGTATTATTAATTCTGACTTAGATTTGTCCGTGGGTTTGCAATAAAACAGGCCTGAACAAATATAGCATACAGGTCTGGTTAGTCACTCAATAGAAACCGTCACGTGACCAATGTCTTTTGGCAGCATGCCATGTTGGGGGTGATCAATTACAAAGTTTGAATAATGAGTGATTAATGAATAAATTACTTCTCTCATCTTTTGCTGGGCTGTGATCACTAAAAAAGTCTGAATTTTCAAAAAACAAGCATGAATACTGCCAGCCACAAACAAAGGGACCAATTTAGCATAAACTTACATTGCAAATTGAACCCCCCCATTAAAAACCTATTATGGGGGAATTTAAAAAAAAAAAAGAAGTTTTTTCTAGACATAATAAGGAGTAAATGTTTACATTTTCAGCCCTCTAGCTCCATTTGTGCACCTGTACGTGTGATACATACGTAGCCAGCCAACCAAACTCATGTTGACAATTTTGGTGACGGTTTCTAAATATGGGTGTTTATTTGACACTCTACAATTGAAAATGTGGTCATTTTTTTTAGAAATCAAGATTGCATTGAAAAATGTTCTAACCTTATTGTTAACATGATGTCTGTCTGTTTGTTTCTTGCAGGAAGAAAGATTATTTGAAAAAGAAGCCAAGAAATTAGAAGAGTAAGTAATTTTACTTAACGAATTATAAATATAATTTCAGCTTTTTAAAGGAAATATTTTCTCATAGCCTGAAAAGGAAAATAATCAAGTTCTACATGGTAGCATTACGAACAAACTTAAACCAAATAAAGGTTTACCCCTGCTATCCGAAAGAAAAGACCTTTCATAAGCCAAAATGGTGCAAGTACAAGGTGTGTAGGTGAGAGAGGAGGAAGGTGCATGCTGCCTCTATAATAGCTCACTGCAAAACAAATGCTGAATGCTATTTACACCTTTTTTCATAAAAGCAAAAAAAAATGACATAAAGTGATATTTCGAAAAGCAAGGGGATACCTGTAGTTTCTAAAGTATACATCAGTGTTTCCCAACCTTTTCAGCCTAATGATCATCAATGGCACCTAGCACCATTTTTAAAAAGTTGATATTTTCTTTATTTTTAGAGCTACAATGCCCATTTGTGATTCATAGAGTGTTCAAGCTTCATATTAAAAAAAAGACTGAGCATGGTAGCTCTAAAAATAAAGAAAATATTGAGTTGGGCACTTATCACTCATATACTCTCCAACAATGCAAAACCATCATACCAGGCAAAATGAAATCTTTTATTATAGGAGTCAGTGTTTGCATCTCTTGAAGGTATGGTGACTAAAAACCCTTTTTTAATACAGGGCTCATATCCACCAAAAGGCCAGAGCTTGGACTACTCTCCCAACATTATATTTTCACCTCATAATTAAACTCTCATTGATCTCAACTAATTTTTTCCTCCTCTGAACTGGATTCTCTAAAAAGTAGTCGATGCAGGCTTCCCTGAATATCATTCTCCAGTCAGATATTGTATAATGACTTTCAATGTTGCATTCTATCTCGAGATTCTTTTATGAGACTGACTCGAATGACCAATGATATATAAAATTCAACAGCTGGATAAGACAACTTTGAATTTAAAACCCATAAGAAGAACCCAGAATACCCATTTCTACTTGAAGGAACATTATGTGGGATTATGGGTATGCAAATAGACACACAGTCACATGACTGCACCAGGATGTTCATGAGTTAAAATCAAGGATAAAATATAATATTATATAAGATACTGTGTAGATCAATTAAATTGTATGTGACACCAGTGTCACAGTGGGTTCTTATGGGTTAAAAAAAAAAGGTACCTTTCCAGAGTGATATTTCTTTTTTGCACATTTTTTAAATGTTTTACTTGAAAAATGGTTGGAATAATTTTTTCTTTCCTTAACTTTTGACTCTTGATTATCTTTTAACAGCCTTGAAGAGACATGTCGTAAATTATACAAAGATGCCAAGAAATGTTCAGACTCTGCTGCTTGTGAGTATTCTTTAAACTGCTTTACTTTGATGCCTTCTATTTTTTTCCTGGTGGAAAAAAGCCGGTGTGGACTATCATTTGCCATGGGTGTCTGTCGTTGTCATCGTTGTCATATCCTTTTTCACAATTGGATAACTTTGTTATTCCTTACTATATTTCAATGAAATTTTTATGTATTCTTGTGGAGTGATTCTACCTGGGGGATGGTGGGTTATGGCTGATCCGATTGTTTGTTTACATTTCATAAGCAAAAACGTTTTTGTTTACAATTGGGAAAATTTCTCAAATCTTGATCGATTTTTTGCTGAAATTTGGCTATAATATAGACAAAAATGGTGAGTTTAAGATTATTTTGTATACATTGCAATTTACACGTCTCTCTCATATATATATATATATATATATATATATATGATAATTATAAAGACATTTATTAATTGAGAACCTATATTTGCTCAGCACTGGTGTGAGCGATTGTGAAATGAGCGGCCTAAATTGTGTACATAAATAAACAAGGTGTTTATTGTGATCACTTTGGGACAGTGTCTTTCAGATAACAATAACTGGCTGATGACATTAAGCGAAGAGTATTAAAAATTGGAGCAATTTATATTCATTGTTATTAACAACTTTACATTATAAAAAATGAATATGATTAATTGTCAAGAGAGAACACTCAAAAGATGCAAAGCAGTCACTTGTTGGAATTTCTCAAATCTAGCTTCAGTTTTTTTTTCTTCTGATGTGTACAGAAATTTAACATTGGCTGTTGCATTGTGGGTATACAGGCTTGATTAAAAATAAATTTCTTTTGATTAATTTCAAAAGCATCCATATTCGATTTTGTTTCTAAACTTTTACAATAAACAAACGCTGCTTGCTTTTTGTATGGCTCACATCAGTTTTGTCCCTTTCTCTTTTGTAGCCCTTTGCAAATGTGAACGTCGAATAACTCAAGACTTGTTGGCCAGTTCCCTGTGCCAGTCTGAAGAACAATTATTGAGGCATTGTGAAGAATGGGACAGTTCCACTGTAAAGTTGGATCTTCACATGCAGGAAATGGTTAGTGATAAACTCTGAGGATTTCTTTTGTAAAATTTTGTTTTGATCCCTTAAATGCTCTTTAATTATCCTATTCAATGGCATAAAAAGCACATATGGGCAACCACGCAGCAACATTTTTTGTGGCCCGCGGCCAATCTAGGCTTTTATTTAAAATCTTATATAATTTTTCACAGAAAGCCAATTTTATAATTTATATTGTAAAATTACTATTGTTTTGGCTTCACAAATCAATAGCATAATAATTGTAATTAATTGTTTGTCTAAAATAGAAATTAAGTATGCTGTCTGTAATACGATCTACATTTTTGAAGTGAATGTGTGGCCAGAATAAAGATGAAAAATATCTTATGTGGCCCGCTAGATCAAAAAGGTTGCCCATACCTGGCATAAAGTATGCATGGGCAAAAAAAGACACTGGAAAGCACTCAGAGAGCGCACATCTCTACTAAAGTCATTGTCACTAAAAACTGAATGAAAATCAGTTCACAAATAGTTACAATGCAGGGGATGGAACTGTAAAAATATTTCTGGATCTGCCCAAAAATTTAATCAATTCTTCTTTAGTCCATGGCCTACCCTTCCACGAAATGTCATTGAGAACTTTTGGAGATATTGTGTTGACAGACAGACAGGCAAGAGTGAATACATATACCTCTACCAACTTCGTATTATTACCTCCACCAACAAAGTTGGAGAGGTATATGTATTTGGTTGCGTCTTTCCGTCTGTCTGTCCACAAGATATCTCCAAAAGTACTCTATGAATTTCAATGAAATTTTGTGGAGGGGTGAGCAATATGGTATGGAAGAAGTGATTACATTTGTGATTGAGATATTTTTCCATTTTTTTTCCCATACCTTTATGTATACGCTCATGACTGTCCACATGAAATCTCCAAAAGTTCTCAATGAATTTCAATAACATTCTGTGCAAGGGTGGGGATTGGTTTATGAAAGAAGTGATTAAATTTGGGGCGGATACATGTACAATGTACGTCGTAGTTATATGTCCATACCACATAATATCACCAATATTTCATGTCTGTTCACAAGATATCTCCAAAAATTCTCAATGAATTTCAATCAAATATTGTGGAAGGGTGGGTAGTAGGCTATGAAAGAAGTGATTCAATTTTGGGTCGAATCAATGCACAATTACATCTGATAATGGCATTGTCATAGGTATTCATCTTGAAATATTCAGGAAGCATTGCTAACTTGGTAGGAAAGATAGAAATTTTGGCAATCATTACCTTTCCTGTTTCCATATGGCTGACAGTTCAGCTGCCGATGACTCTGGCGTTTCCGCTGATAGCGGAGACACCCAAGTCGCCGGCTGCTGCTGATGGCGACAAATTAAAAAAACTAAAACACTAACACTAACTACCCTAAAAATAGCAACACTAACCCCAACACTAAATACACTACCCCTAACTTATCCTTTGTTCATTTGTATTTATCAAGCTTATGCTTGAATAAAAAAAAATTGAAAAAACCCACTAGTCTCTTGAACCACATGAAATTGGCCGATATCAGTAGAGCACTTAAAAAATGGAGGAAAAAAAATGCTGTTCTGAGGAATCTTCTTGTCTTTGATTTTAATTTCACCATCAGCAGCAGCAGAGGACTTCAGTCAATTCCGCTATCAGAACAGCTGAAGCAGCATCCATATGGAAACAGGAAAGGTAATGACAGCCGAAACTTCATATGATCACATTTGATATATGAATGAAAACTATGTAGGTCGGGATATAACAAGAATCAACATTTAATTTTTTGGCAAAGCCCATGATGAAAAAAATACTTTTTTCAGACTTCGCACTCAGTGAGATTATAAAATAAATGCTCTGCATAATTCTTCCTTTAGAAATTTTTGCAAATTTCAAATTTTCTAACATTTTTCTTATTTACCAAATTTATAAAAGTCGACTAAAACAGCTGAAATAAAAACACAAAAAAATCTCTGTTACTCAAACAGGTACTGTGGTGTGAAAATATCAACAAATTTATTAAATAAACAACCCAAGTAGTTGTTTGATGAGCTCAAAAATCAAATGTGTCTGTGTAATGCAAAATTATTGAAAGTCAGATACTTTATTGTTGATATTTTTACACCACAGTTTTCTTTATTTTCTTTTGAATATTCGTCAGTGATTTATTTTCTTCAATTTATAAATAAGAACACATATATTCTTTATATATTCAACTCTTCTAGCACATTATTACAAACAACCGAGTTTAAAAAAATAAAATTCTTATCCAAGGGAGATAATTTAATTCACAACTGTATCTCTGCTTGACCCGTCTTCCCACAAAGTACACTCAAACAAATGAGAATTTGAAAAAAGACTCTTTTGTCAATGATTTGCTCTTGTTCTCTCTTCCAGAATTCCAATATACAGAAAACTTTGGTAGAACCAGTCAAGAAGTAAGTTTTTTTTTCTTTCTCTCTTGTTATTCTTGGCAATTATTTGTTTACTAATTACTAGCTGAACTTGTGGAAATTCCATGGGTATTGACAACTAAAATTATCCATTATCTAATGCCTCTGCTATTCTCTCACCATATGCCTGTATCTTCTCATTCTCTCCTTTATCCCTTCCAATCTTAGTTGCCCGTCCATGTTTATATCTAAATGTTATACAAACATGGATTAGTTTCATATGCAAAATTCTTCATACACCCCTCAGTAAACCACTTAACTTTCTTTTCTTCCATCTTCCTTCCTACCCTCTTATTAAACTACCTAACCCTCTTTTCTGCCTTCTCTTCTTACCCTCTTATATACTTAACTTTCTTTTCTGCCCTCTTTCTTTTGACCCTCTTATTAAACTACCTATTTTTCTGTCCTCTTTCTTTTTACCCTCTTATTAAACTATCTATTTTTCTGCCCTCTTTCTTCCTATCCTCTTATTAAATTACCTAACTTACTTTCCTGTCATTTCATTAAACTACATAACCATTCCCGTATGTTATTACTGAAAGCATAACTTTTGAATCCAGGTATAAGCAAGAATAACAAGCAGAATAATATTTTAGATGCGAAGATGAGATCCTTCCCAGCCTTTACATCTGTAGACAATCAGTATTTTCTGAATATTCTCTACAGAAATGAGGGAGCATCTTTTCTTTCCATATGTCCAATATGCTGTTAATTAAGGTAATTCTAGTTAATTATTAAATTATCAGGTCATCCCATTAGTATTGTCTGAATTTAGGATAAAAAAATGAAATAAAAAATTCATGTTTAATTAGATTCATTAACATAGGTTCCATCATTATCAAGTGCTACTGTTTTCATAAAACTCTTTTGGTTTGGATGAAAAGGATATAGAGAGGGTAGTTTCTACCTCTTCATGTGTTCTAAGAACTAGTTCATCAAGACGGTTCTGTAATCAGATGGAGCAAGATCTGGAAATTAAGGAGGGTGTGGAATTTCTTTCTCCGCTGAGGTCTTTAATCTTTTGATGGAATATTAGCTGTATGGGGCCCCGTGTACTATCATGATGGAACGCCACATCTTTGCAATTGATCAAATATGACCTCTTTCCCTTCAAAGCAGTGTTTACATGCTCTAACTGCTGACAATAGATGTCTGCTTTAATCATAACATTGACTGGTAGTGTGTGTCTAAATCAGCCAATGAATAGCAGTACAGTATCTTCATGACATGGTTCTTATGACAGAGCAGTCAGAAAAAAGCCACTTCTTAAATCAGTCATTCAGCAGAGAAATCAGTGGGCAATTGAGATGGTGGAAATACCCTTGGAATTTTAGCACACTGTCATTTCTCCAGATCAGTCCTCATTTTCTCAATTCTCAAACAGTGGACAAGTAAATTGCTGAGCCAAAGACTTTGTTTGAACCACCGACAGCCCATTCCTAAACTTGGCAAATTTGGGCGTGGTGTGATGAGCAATTAGGGGCACTAGTCATTTACGCCTTTTGCTGTGTGGGGAGAACATCAGTTCAGAAAAATCTACTTGTATAATACGCCACGGCTATATTCTTTTGTCTGTAACATTTGTCAAGGAAATGACTATTAAATGTTAATTATATTTTGACAGCATGGGTATACTAGTAAATATTAATTCTGCTGGGGGGACTTCTCCCAATATTTACTGACGGTTATTCAGACAAAAACAGCACTATTTTTGTAGAAGATTGAGCTCAGTGCCACATAGCCAGCCCCCCCCCCCAAAAAAAAACAAACAAGCCTGGCTGCTGCAGGGTCAAAGTCCACTCCTACCTCTATTCTAACTGAAGATGATTGGAGTTTGACCCTACAGAACCCTGGTTTGTTATATGACAACACACTAAGAAATATATTTGACTTACAATGAAATGAATTAGATCAAAACATTTCAGTAGTCAATGAAAAAACGTTTATATCAGCATACTGATATACATACTGATCACCCCTTTTTCCTTTCATTTGTTGCTAAAAAGGTTGAGATCTCAAAAAATCTAGTGATAAAAATCACTAGATTGGCAACTCTGAAGTGGGGCAGATATAATACCTGTACTAGACAGGTTCAAGTCTTGAAATACATATTTGCGTATTTTGAAATATTTATGTGGCCCATTTGGTAGATAATTGTGGCACACAGGTGTGGAACCACTGGATTAGATCATCAAATAAAGGCTCTTGTTAGAAAATGGAAGTTTCTATTTACTTTTGTCATGACTGTATATTCCTTTTCTTTGTTTTTTTGTTAATTATTTTTGGTTTGTTATTTTAACTTTTTTTAAAAATTAAAATTTTTATTCATTTATTTTTTTAAATTCCAGGTTCAATATGATATTTCCAAGTCTCCACACAGCTAAAAAGAAAAGAGAACAATCATTGGAGGTTGTACATTTTGAATTGCCTTTTTTTAATTGATATTTTTTCATCCTCACGTATCAAATAATCTCTTGATTTCATCTTCTGAATGACTTTACATACAGTGTGTCCCAAAAGTACCCATCTATTTTGAGAAATAATAGGACTTTAAAAAATAACTTTAGGACATGAATATACAGGGTGTCACTAAAATAAAGTCTTTTTTGGTAAAATAAATGTGATTTTAAACATCTGTTATATTGGCATTATTGTATGCATAATTTCATACAAAATGCATGTTTTCTTTACATTTCAATCACTCAAAACCCATTTGTGGTGATTTTTAAATTTCTAAATTGTTATCTGTATTTTCAGACCTATTATTGACCTTCTTCATAATCGCATTATTGAAGTGGTTAAAAAATCCCACCTGAAATGCTTGAAAGTGTGTTCCATGAAACAGTTGATCGCTTTCAGAAATGTAGAGATATTGATTGTCGCCATGTGGAATCTAATAATTAAAATTGAGCTTGTATTCTTTTTTTAGTATTTGCATAGTTTTAAAGAAGAATTCAATGTCTGTCTTACATACCAGCATATATAGTATCTTAATGATAAAAAAAATTATTGAATTATAAGTCATAGAGAATTTAATGCAT
>VCCN01004182.1:5436154-5455881 GCA_006491835.1 Architeuthis dux | reverse complement strand
AAATGTTAACAACAAAAGATGGAAATTCAATACAACAAAGCTTGGTAATATCAAGAGGTATTGTTGGGGTGCCATGGGTTAGTGATAATGATATTTCAGCCCTGAAATCATGCCTGACCCCATCATCTGATCAAGGTTTTATTGCTTGAGGCACTGCTGCTGTTTTCCAGCAGAAGCTGTAGGAATTATCATAATTTGTAAATATTAAAAAAATTATTGCCTTTTATAGGTTTTGCATTTTTGAAAATTAAAACAATTTTTTTTATTTTCTAGGAATATGAAAAATGGGAAGCAAAATTCAAAAAATATCAGGACCGAGATCGAACAGGAAATAACATTGTCAAATTGCATCAGGTAAACTCTCACACTCTCTGCTGTTAAGTCAGGGTTGCCCATTTTGGCCAGAAGGAGATAATCCAAGTTTTATCTCAGAAACTCGCCTAACACAAGCATTGGAAGTGTCGAATTTGGAAATCGAGCAGGTCTGGAGGCAGAGGTTCAATACCAGCTTCTTTCTCTGAAATATAGCTTGGATTATCTCCCCTTCGGGCCACCCTGTAAGTTTAACATTAGAGGAATTTTTAGAATAATATTTTTTTCCCATTAAAATGTAGCTTTGACTACAGATTTGTGCTGCAATTAATCATCAAAGTTTCCATGACCGAAGTGCTTAAGGCAACGTCCGTGAAAGATGGGCTTCTTGGGGTGTGAACAACAGATTTTCGAATGTGTCCCTTGGAATTTTTTGCACTGTTGATTGATGATTGTTTTGTTGAATTCTTTAACAAAATGGTGGCCCTTATTTACCTCTTCAATTCACTGTGGGAACCAAACCTGGTAATTATGGTGGGGAAGTGTGAAACTGCACTGTCATCCATATTCCACATAATCTTGTTTTTTCACCCATAGACACCTTGTGGTGCAAGTGATATTGCATTGCAGTTTCAGTAGGTTTTTATAGTGGAGTTGCTAGCTGCATGCAGAAGATGCTTTACAGGGGTAAGGGGCTCCAACTTCCCTGATAAGTGAATTCATGCTTTTCCCAAGGGTATTAGTCAAAGTGAACCTAAGTAACCGTGGCCATAACTTGAACTCTATTCACAATTCCCTTTTCTGTGCCAGTAACCACTACAACACTCTGCACCAGGGTGTGATAAAGTGATTTTGTGCCTCAGAGTTCTGACCAAATGTGCCTCACAAATGCTTATGCTAAATGTTTGTTAATGGCACAAATTTTGCGCATTGTTTTTAACTGGAATTTCGAATCGATCAACCAATAAAGAACTAAATGGGACTTTTTGCATTCAATATTTATTTATCCATAAAAGATAGTTTAGATCTCTCATTCTTCAACCTTCTTATCACTTTGCTGTCTTCTGTGTGCATACTTATGTGCCCACTAATAGTGAAATGCCACTTTCCATCGTGCTGCTTATTGTTTGTATAAGTTTTTGTCTTGCGTCCTCTCAATCAAACACAACCTTTGATTTAGATCTCTGCACTCCCTTATCACCTGTTGTTTTGACCATTTATGCCTCCCTATGAGCCGGTGTGCCCCATAGCAATGTTACTGCGTTACCATGCTTTTTCCCACCCTGCTCTGCACCTCCACAGACTACATAATAATGAAAATAAATTAATTTATCTTATAGTGAAATTTTCTTTTCTTTTTTTTTTTTTAGAGCCGGAAATCCTTACAGCCTGCCAAACAAGAATTTTATGAGCAGCATTATATCCTAATGGAAGACATGCCCAAACTGTATGACTGTCGAACTGACTACTTCCAGCCATGCTTGGAAGCTTTGATTAAATCTCAGGTGGGTTATTTTATTTTTATACAAGGTGTACTTCTTTGGAAAAAGTTAATTTTAACATCCTTATGCAGCTTAAAAATTGACAGAATTTGGACCAAAGTTTAAAAATACAAAAAGGAAAAAAATATGTAAACACTAGTCAGTTGCTGTGGAAAGCCACATCCCCTTCTATAGCTATAGCCATAAAAAACAAATTAATGAATTTTTGAAGTTGTTTCCCTTTATCTACATTTGATGAAACTTGTGTGGTCGTTACCCTTGTTTCTCTTCATATAAAATAGTTTTCACCCTAGAACCCTCCCTCCCAAAATATTTAAAAAAGGAATTTGTCAACCTAAAATGTGTGTAGGTAGATTGAGATGTGCTGAATTCGATAGTTTTATTTTTTGTCTAGGATGCGTAGTTCTCGAGTTATAAGAGTACAAACATACTCCTTTAGTCCAAGTTCTGTCAGTTTTGAAGCTGTATAAGGATGTTAAAATAAACTTTTTGAAATGTATCCGATTCTTTTTCCACTCAATGTACATACTTGTAAAAGTATTGTAATAATTTTGATGAAGTGTTCACATACAGTATTTTTATTTGACTGGTTTTTACCTTCATCCTAATTTTAGTTGCTTTTTTACAACTTATTCATTCAGGCCACGAATAACAGTGCAATCGGAAATAAAAAGTAAGCCTTCGTTGAGAATCAAACTCACACCCTCATTACCAGAGGGAGACTAGTTTACGCCTAGCTGCTTTTACTAATCGGCCACAAAGACTTCATGGTATAAATTGCTAAAAGCAGCTATGCTTGACTGTGGCTCATTTTTGATGTTCACACAAAGTTTCAGCTGATTCATTCTTCAGGTGTAATTTGTAATTTCCCTGGGTGAGAGTGAGTCTTTTTTATCGGTCTCTTTCTGCATTTATTTGCTTTGCATCATGGGAGGAAGTTGGTATGTTAATAACTCTTCTCAAAGTGATAGGCAACTAGCCTTCCAAGAGAAATTATGAATCACCGCCACCCATATATGCTGTGCTGTGGTTCCTAAAAAATGTCTGAATTTTCAAAAAACAAGCAGGCACAAACAGGTGACCAATTTAGCATAAGCTTACATTGAAAATTGAACTCCCCACTAAAACTCTATTTTTGGAGGGGAATTTTCTCTACACATTGAGGGGGGAGTGTGTGTACAAAATTTTAAATTTTCTACTATGAACATTTAGGATTGGGCAAAGTCTGGCTACATAGATAGATCAAATTGAACCCCCCCATAAACCCTATTGGGAAGGGGGGGGTCCCTACTCATTAAGGTGACTGTGTGTGCAAAATTTCAAATTTCTACTATGAACGGTTAGGGCTGGATGAAGTCCGGATACATATAAATATGTGAACACATGAATAACCTAAACCCAATTAAACCAGTGTTTTGTATAGCAGTGATTAATATGCAACTCATTTGTTAATTAAATATTGATTACAGACAAGTATTTTAGAGTTGCCTGTATCCTTTATGCTTGAAATGTTAATTCGTTATGAATGGTGTTGAATTTTGTTTTGCTAGGTGACGTATAATTCCGAAGCCTACAAAATCTACAGTGAATTGGCCGGCCAATTGATACAAGAAAATCTGACGGCAGAAGATTATGCTGGCCGCATTCAGCAAAAGCTACAAGACATCAAAGGTCTCTCCATTGTGGATTAAGTGGTCTGCTTACTTTTTTAATTCAACCCTTTCCAGACTGAATTTCTAAATTTTACTAGTTTTAAGGTAACTCGTATTTAAATTAAATTTGTGAGCTATCTACACAAGTTAACCCCTCTATACCATGTATATTCTGGCAGGATTATGCTTAGGCTATATGGTAGAGGCATTTTTGCTCATGAATATCTGGTTGTGGTTGTTTCCATGGAAACTCAATGCAATAAAATTGCTGAAAAATGCAAAATATATTGTAAATATAAATTTACTCAGAATCATGTAACAGTAATTCTAATGAAACAATGGCAAAGTAGGACAACTTAACTGTCAAAAATGGATCACATCATAAGGACCGATTTGACCGATCACCCGCTAACATTTTTTTTAACTTTTGTATTAAGCTTGCACGACAATGACTGAGATTTAGTAAAAAGAGTTATTATTTTTTTATTAAATCAAGTATTGTAAAGCATTTTTATTAATTTTTGACTACTATTTACATTCATCCTAATTTTTAGTTTGTTTAATCACAATTTCAGTAAGGCCGGCACAGCAGTGTTATTGTTATGGTTTTAGTAAAAGCGATCGATTATTTTATTATTCAATTTTTATTAATTATTAACTACTATTGATCTTCATCTTAACTTTTAATTGTTTTTTTTTTAATTACAATTCAACTTGGTTTTAGTAAAAAAGCTAATATTATTATTTGTTCATTGTAAACCATTTTACACATTGTGATTTTTTTAAAAACTACTAAAAATTGTGGGTAATAAGCAGTCAAAAATTAATAAAAATGGTTTACAATACTTGATTTAATAAAAAATAATCGTTTTTTACTAAAACTCAGTCATTGCTGTGCCAGCTTAGAACGAATGTAAAAACAATGTAGCTTCTTTAGTGGTGATCTGTCAAATCAGTCCTTATGATGCTATCCATTTTCTGACAGTTAAGTCATCCTACATTGCTGAAACAATACCCCCCCCCCCCCAAAAAAAAAAAAAAAAAAAACGTTATCAGAGTCAAGAATGGCCTGCAAGGCCTCCTGGGTGTTCATAAATCTATGCCTGGTTGTCATGGTATCAAAATTTCATCATATCGCTAATTTCAAAGCCGCTGCTCACTACATGGAAACAGCCATGTTGCTCGGGTTGATAGTGTGTACTCCTCTATGGATGATTATTATTAGATTCTGTTGTAAACAAATGCATGTGTTTGGCTGGCCAGTCTGTCTGGAAAGGGTTAGTTTTGGCCACTTTGATATGAGAACTGATATAAAAGGACCCAGGACTTTTGTGGGTTGATCTTGGTGGTATAACCCTGAACTTGCATGCCATGGGGATTGAGGCTTGTTAACCATGACTCATCTAGTGGAAGGATAACTCTGTATGAGTTTATTAAAACAAATCAAAAATATTTCAGATGTTTTACAAAATAAAAACAATGTATCTGAAAGGCTTTCTTTTGCTGCCAAGCTGAAAATTTAATGACATATTTTTGTACGAGTTGCGTTTTTCTTTCATCATGAAGTATGCAGAATTTTTACTTTGTCTAAATTACATATAATTTTGGATTTGCATAACATTTGTAAAACATCCTGAAATTTTTAAATTTTTTAATTGAAAATTTATGTGCCTCACTGTGGAGCAATGGTTAGCAAGCTAATCTTACAGAGTATCATTACTGTAGTAAGCTCGATCCTCATCCAAACTTATCATCTTGTGTCAGACTAAGCGAAGCTTAGTAAATATCAATGATATGCTTATAATAGGCACCTTGCTGTGGAGCAGTAGTTAGCAAGTTACTGTAGTGAGTGATTCTCACTGGGTGTCCCAAACTTGTGCCAGACTAATCTAACTTGATAACTGACCGAAGTTTGAATTTACTTACTCAAAATTTCTTATAAATCATAGATTTCAAATTATCTCTGCGGGGAAAATATTCATATTTTGTGGATTTATATTAAACTACCTGGCATAAACCCAGGATTTTACGAAATAAGAAAAAAATATACTTTTGAAATAAACTAATGTATATCTGAAAGCTCTATTTGCTCACCTATGACATAAGGTGGGGTTATCAGTTTATTACATTATAACAATGGCAGGAAAAAAGATTGGTATGGTGCTGAATCCTGGGTCATATATCAACCCGATCTATGCCTCCTCGAATGCTTCCATCTATATTGCCGCTGCATCATTCTCAACATGCACTGGAGTGACTTCATCACAAACAAAATAGTGTAACTGTTGCTATATTTACATGCATAAGATAATTAGACACGCCCAACAATAGATTTTAATTTAAAAGATAATGTAAGTATAAAACTGGTACTGCAAATTAGATTTTCTCTGCATCGTTTCTGGGATTAAGCGATATCTGCATGCAAATAGGATATTATTTCATAAAGTTCAACTTATTTAGGCAGTACCTATTTACATACATTAAATGCTGAATTTTAATTTCTTTTGCAAACATCATTAAGTTTTTTATTTTAATGATTTGATTGCAAAAGAACCTGAGATAATATTACATCCTAAATTTCATAGAAACTTTACTTAGTGAGATTTTAATGTCTGCATGGTGGTTTATCATTTAAATGTAAAAATATTCCTCTGAATATTATAGTATCTATAATGAATAGATGTGTTATTTATAATTGAAGAAAATAAATCACTGAAGAAAACTGGTGTAAAAATATCAACAATAAATTTATTAAATAAACACAAGTTGTTATTTTCTATATTCTTGAGAAGGGTCATTAACATTCAAATAGTTCTTTGGACCAATGAACTCCTTGTTTGTGTTAACACGTTTCAGCCAATCCATTCTTCGGCCTTCATCAGGTGTAATATTCATATTAGATCTAAAGATCCTATTTATGTACAATTGTTATATTAAGCTGTTACATATCCTATCTACCACTGAGTAAGTATTCACTAAGTTTAGTCTTGCATTGCCCAAGGTCACAAACAAGGAGTACCCAGTAAGAAACAAACTTACTACTGTAGTAGTCTTGCAAGGCTAACTTACTAATCACTACTGTACAGTGAGGCACATATCTCTTCAACCGATTAGAAATGTTTGCACTCAGAAACAGATGAGATAAGGGACAAAATAATATTACAGATGTTGCATTCTTCGTACCCTCTAAGCACACAAATACCTTTTGATCCAAATTTAATCTTTTTTTCTTTTCAATTCTGCATAAAAATGATAAGCCATTTTCAACATGTGTGTATCTGCAGATTAATAAATGTACAATAAAGACATTTATTTTTATTCATTATGTATCAATGTTTTTTCATTCTTATTTTAATATAAAAGCTCTTGTCACTTGTTTGTTTGCTTTAGTGTGATAGAAACCAACCAAAGAGAAAAGGGATAAAGCAAAGTCTGTGTCTGTGTTTGCATATGCTGGGCTGTGTTTGCATCTACATTACTACTACTGCTGATGATGATGTCAGTAATAGCAAGACAGAAAACAAATATTGGCATCTCTGATTTTTCCTGAATCAAACTGATGTTTTGCTCATACTAAAGAAAATTTCCTTTTTTTACCCAATTCTGTTGTTTTATTGTTTTAAAATTAAAAAATAGAAAATATGATAAGTTGTAGAAAATCAACTGAAACAAATCTTTTGCGAGGTATGATTTTTTTTTTTGTTTCCAATAAATACATTTATACTAAAATATATATTTATATGATATATCCATATGTAAATAATCCCATAATTTTTTATAGGTTCAGTGCTAGCGGAAAGATAAGGAAAATTAATCTTCTGACACGTATCCTTTGCTTTACTATTCCCCAGTTGTCGCTAAGCTTGTATTGGGCGTAAGCAAGAAAAAGAGGCGATTCCCAAAGCTAATCATTTTTCAGTACCTTGAAATGTATTTTTCTATTAATTTACCTTTTAAGCATTACTTAGAAATTAAATTTTTGAAAAAAAGAAAAGAAATGCTACTCTCCAAGGCACTTGCATACCACATATTGGTCTCACTGTGAGTAGCGAAAATTCTGTTGGATAGAGGGGTAAACTTTAACAAATGTGGTATTATACAGCTCGACATCAATGCTGAAACTACCATCAATGTGAAGTGTTGGAGGAGTCAATCATTGAAATGTCAAAAATGCTGTGGAGGAGGCAGTCATTCCTCCAGATGAAAGAAGTGGTTTGTGCTGTGGCAGTTGGTAGAGCTGGTGTGGGTTACCGTTCACATCAGTGGTGGTCAAAGGAGACCCCAAGAAATATGGTGACAGAAGAAATTTGCCATATTGAGGAGAGCAAGAGTCTGGCTACAGCTGTTGGTCATTCAAAATAGGGAGCATAGACCACATGGAAAAATAGGAAGGTAAATTACATGGTGCAACATCAAACAAATGGACCCACAAAGACTAAGTTTTCTCATAAAGGCATGTGACATCCTGTCAACTGGAAGTCAAGGAGATCTGATCGATGCAATGCATGTAGGAAGACTGCTAGCCTCAAACATATTCTCACTGGTTGCGAGTATTCACTGAAAAGCTCTACATGGAGACACAACCAATTAATTGATTGATTGATTTGTTTAGTGGCATATCAACCCTTGATTGGTCATTTAATGCCGAAATCAGTTTAAAATTCTGAAAGTCAAAGGTTTTTTGTTTTTAAAAAAAAATAACCTTTCACCAATGTCACAAGACTATTTTTTAACTAGAGTCTTGCGACTTTGGTGAAAGAACAGGTGGCCCCTGTTTGGGGGGGGGGTTTACCCCTCTGCAGGGGATGCAGTCAGCGTATTCTAGGCCCCAGCCTACAGGGCCGGAAATGCGACCAGGAACTTGAGGTCCTTGCAGAGGCTACAAATCTATGTTGAGAAGCTGCCAATAAAATTCTATCTACTATTCAAGTTAAAATAAATTTCATAAAAGACTTTAAGAAAAAGTGTAAATCAACATTGTTTGATGGTTGCACAGACTGGAGCGTTGCAGTATATTTGGAATATCATCTTGCTTATCCAGCTGAGATCAATGTAACCACCCAGTGTCTTAATTTTGTGATTTGGTCAGTTAATTAAAAAAAATTTCATGTTGAATTAACGGTTCCCTTTGAAGAGAATATTGACTGGGAACATCAATGTAAGCTAGAAAACAATATCACTAGGCTTTGTTGGTTCTCCGTCACACTGTGAGAGTGCCAGAGAACCAACAAAACCTAGTGATATTGTGAGGTACTGCTGGGGCACCATCGATTAATGGCAATGACTGACTGACTGACGCATGAGGTGCTACCCAAAAGTTTGGAGAAATTGAATAGTGCTTGTGAACCAAATGTAGTAAGGATTTTTTCCATTATCCTTTGTGAGTCAAGTGTGCAGACAGCTGGCAAGAAACTACTTCAAAAGGAGAGGTTGGGAACTAAAGGTTATAGTAAGTAAATTATTTTTCTCATAATCAAATTTATTTCCCAAACCTTTTGGTTGGCACCCTGTGTGTAATATATTACTTGATCAGCACTGCTGGGGAACCATGGCAAAAATTACTGTTTTGTTTTTAAATCCCCGAAACAGTTCCATGGCAAACAATTGATGATTCCTACAAGAAAATAATTTTACTTATAGTACCATAAGATATAATTCTGCGTAAAACATAAATCGCTCTGATCATCTCTCATTAACAGTTATTATTGAATAATTGACATACATGACAAGTAATGAAATAAATGAATAAACAGAACATAAGATTTCTGTAGGAAAGATGTTCCGTGGTAACATCCTAAAAGCTGTAAGACTTATATAAATATAAACATATTTAAAAAAATTTTTTCCAGAAACATCTTTAATGTTTGAAGCAACAAAGCTTTCTAAACAAATCTAGACACACACATATATATTATATAAAAAGTAGACATTGTGGAGGTAACAGTTCCTTTAAGTTGGAAAAATAGGAAGCAATGAGTAAACAGCGCGGATCGGAAACAAAAGAGAACTCTCTGTGAGACTAGAGCTCACCTCCCTTTTGCTACAGGGAGGCTTGGTTAACTGTACCAGCTGCTCTTACCGACTGAGCTACGAAAACCCTACTGTTGGCAGAAGATCAAATCTAACATTTAAAACTACCATTCATTCTTCTCTGATCTCTTGGCGCCATATTTGTTATTGTTTTTGCACTAGTAGTATTAGTGGCAATGACCCGTGGTGTTAACTCACTGACTAAATAGACTGACGGCCCGAGCAAGTTGCGATAAAATGCAACTAAATATTAAAATGAAAGAAAATACGGGTCAATTTTATTTTAACTTTTATTAAATAGTTCTATCATTAGGATAAGTTTAGTTATTAAATCTTTTAAACTTATGCAGAACTTTATAATCAGCTTTATTTTTCAGCATTAGCAGAAATGGCAATTGCTGTGAGAACTTGAATATAACAGAAAATAAAAATCAACCTGATTTGATGGATTCTTTTAAAAATCAAAATAAATAGAAAAAAAAAGATGTTAATACACTTTCCTGTTACGGCTTCCACAAACACAAAGCCTAAATGTTTTACTTGCAAGCAGCAACTGAAATTAGCCTCAGTATCTTCAGGAGGTAAAGATCAAACTATCGGAATCTAGCTTTGCCCCTAAATTTAGGCTTTGGGTTTTTATTTGGTACCGGATGAAAGTGAATTACTGGATTCCGTCCTGAAAATAAAGAATAACAAATTTGATTTAATAATATGCTGGACAAATATAAGATGGATGAAATTTTTTTTTCCATTCATCTTCTAAGCTGCAATTGGTGTAATGGTTAAGGGTGCGGACAATGGTTAATGGAATCGGCACACTAAGTTCAAACTCAGGCCAAGGCTGTTCACGTTCACTTTGCACAAATGCCCTTGGGAAAGGCATGTATCCAACTATTCTCCCAGCTATGGGTAAAATAGCAAGGCAGACTGGGTTCTAGAGTCTCTTGTGAGGCAACCAGTCTAGGAGAAGGACCTCTGAATTCAAAACCAACTCACAAGAAAATAGTAGAAACAAGCTACTACTTTCCCAGAAATGAGAAAGGCCTTGGTACAGCAGTGAGCCTGAAATGGCTGCTGCTGATGATGTATTAGAAATATTATGTCTCCCTTTCCACAAATTTTCTTCTTACTCCAAAAGAAATTAAAGGGGTTAAAATTAAACAAATGAGAAGCCCCTAAAAAAGGGCTGTGCAGTTTGAATTCCTATCCCATCCTCTTTCTGATTCAGCAGTCTTGCTGACAAGACATACCCAAAAGGGGCTTGGGCTAAACTGCTAGCAGCAGCAGTAAGTTTTCAATCAACAAACTCTTTTTGATTCAGCTGCCATCCTGACAACATCGCTTGAGGGGCGTTTTGGCCCACTAGCTTGCTGCCAGCAGCAGCAGCTCTTTTCAAAGAACCTCCCTATGGCAAAAACAGACTAACACAATTTTACGGTGTCACAAAAATGCTGGCACTCGCCAAATGGGTAATTATTCCCCAATGCTGAAGCAGATTTCGGACAAAATGCTGCATTGATAACCAAGAAAAACAATCTTTTCACATCAACATTCAGCAGAACGCAAGGAACTATCCGTCAATCTACTAATCTCAACATGAAAACTCCAAGTTCTACTGCATCCAACTTTCCCAAATGAACATTGAACATCTGTTAGTCAGAACTAGCTTGACTTAATCTCAGTGAGTTTATTTCCACGCGAAATCCCTACCTTTTTGCAATTTCCCTTCACTTTCCTTTCTCTAATCCCACTATTATCTCTCTTTTCTATTTGTTATTAAAGATCGGATTGTACCGAACCAAAAACCTGGTACATTGTTGTTTTTTCTCCCCTTTTTTCCAATATTTTGTGAAAAGTGTAAATATATTTTTACATTTTGCGAAAAGTGTGTAATATTTTTTATAGATGATAAGATGAGGACTACTGCAATTCATCCAAGCCACAGTAGATGCTCCACTAGTGGTAATACCAGTGCATTTAATACAATGTAATATTTGCGTAGATTTAAAAAAAATTAAATGTCTGTCCTATATACCGGCATATATTTGTCTGTGGTAATTGTTTGGAATAGGTTCATTAAAACGTTTTTGCTATATTATTCAAGGGAGGTAACCAAAGGAGACGCTGTACATGATTTGCTGCTGTTAAATATTATCGTAAGGAATAAATGAATGTAGAAAACTCTGAATATTTGAAACTGTATTATATATGAATTTAACTACAAAGGATATAATTTAGGGTTAGTGTTGGGGCTGCAATTAACAACATAAAAAGATTAAATATTTTTTTCATATTTGTAACTCTAAAATGAATAAACATTTGAAATTAATAATAAAAAAATATTGAATAGTTTTTCTTTGTCATTTCTGACACTGTTTCTCTACACAAACTCGTGTAAACAGTTTATTTGTGCAAATTCTGTGTGTAATTTACGCTTTTCTCGCATTAACATTCTACTCTACTATGTACAGTGTCTATCCTGGTTACCTCCCTTACATGAAAATATCCACTTGAATTGTAGCTCGATACGCATTGCAATCTAAATGTCTACAAGAAGACTGGTACTTTGTCTATCTTAATTAACTTTAGAAAGTTGACAAGAACCACACCGAAAGCTAACATTTTGACCAGCCAACACCTTCTATAAGGCAAACTTATTTCGATCAGCGTCCAGTCCTGATTCTGTTGCCTAAGAATGAAGATTATTCCAACATTTACCAAGGAGACACACACCTCTCCTCCATTTCAAATTATGTACGTACGCATTCACACATTATACACACATACAACATAAGTCCTTTCTGCAACACATACATGCACACGCATTTCTCGTATGAATTATATACACATTCTTTCTTGCATACACACTTATATCTTCAATCAATGAAGTAACTTTCATTCTATTAAGTAGTAAACCGGACTCTTTAAAATAATTCCTCTTCGTCTCTATTGATGAGAACTAATCGTATTGATAAAATGCATTCTGTAATAAATTCATTTCTTTTTATGTTACATCCGTGTTATGTATCTTTATTCTATTGCAATGTTAAATGTGCATCCCTGCATCACATGCTTACATTACTCTTTTTATGCATCTATGTTATTGATATATTTTGCTAACACCTAGACAGAGTAAGGAGATACAAAAGAATACTTCTTTGCGCACATAGTGAACCAAAGCCTTTCTATCTGTCTATATAATCAGCAGCTTAACACACAGTCTGTAAAGCTATTACTGTATCTATATTTCTCATAGCAGTCAAACCCTTAATACCATTGTTACTACCACTACTGTTATCAACTTACTACTATGATCATTGTTTATATTGTAAACCAGTAACCAATTTTTTATGTTTTCTTTACTTACTTTGGGAATCTTTAACAAAAATGAAATGCTTCAAGGATTCTGGGTTCACAAGAAGTCCTGTCTGGCAGTTATTCATTTTGGCTTCTAATGGTGGCACCACAAATGTCTGCAGCACAAACAGAGCCTGCTGCAATACTTCCATCTTGTTTATTGGCACATTCCTCAAGTAACAAATATTTGGAAACACATCTGTCACAATGTCATTCCTAACCATCACACACAACTGAAGATCCTTCAGGGTCATTTGTTGATTTCCTTTAGATTGGTTGCAGAGAATATTATAGAGGGAGTCCAAGAAATCTTCCATGACTAAGTGCATTTCGATGTCGGTCAAGTGCAATGCAATCTCCAGAGTCCAGGGAGGTTGGATTAACTTCTGAGGGGGGTAGGCCTCAAGTTGTCTGGCACAGAAGTTGTAGAGTTCTCGGACACAGGGTGGAATTCTTGGACCTAAGTGAACAGCAACAAGAAGGGCTCGGAAGGTTGCAATATTGCAGCAACAGGGATTGATTTGGGGAAGAAGTGTTTTTATCATATTGTAGGCGTAAATGGCAGAATTGACATTTTCACTCAGCAGGCATTGTAGGATAAATTTGTTTGAAACATTCATCAAATCTGGAAAAGAGAGACAAGAAAAATAGTTATTTTTTAGTAGTAATACTATCTTGATTTTTTTTCATTAGATGAAGCATTGTCAACCATTATTAATTTTTGACTAGTATTTCTTTCATCTTAATTTTAGTTGCTTTTCATTGGAACTAGTCTATGGCAGTTTTACCACCAGTCTGCCTTAGGGGCTCTGATTTCCTCTCAGCAAGAGTGGCAAACGCATGGAACAGCCTAAGTGAAAAGACAGCCACATTCGAGAATTTCAATATTTAAAAAAATAATCTTTGTTCTGTTATTGGACATACCAAATTTAACTACCATTTTTCTTATTAGTTTAAACCCAGCCCAAATACACTGAAGCTGGCTTAATGATGCAATTAACTGCTGTCAAAAGAAACCTATTTCAAGTATATTCAAGTATAATAAACACACTGAAGCAAGATACCCAAAAACCCCCATTAATGTGCCCCGTTTCCGGTCCAGGAAATGAGGTCCCATTTGTGGAAGCTGGGAAGGCCTCTTGGACCACAGACTATCGCCTTGGACACACATCTTTGTTCCTTTCTCGTCCTTTTCTAAGCACAGCTAAATACAGTTCTAACCAAACACGTTCAACCAACACAGCTAAAAACACAAAGCTAACAAACTAACCAACAAACAAAGATGTAACACTGACGACGTAACATGCCCCACTCCTGGTTTGTTTTTCGGTCAGAGTAACATTCTTTTAGTTGGACTGCTTTTTACAGGGCTAGAAGACTACAACTACCCTGCTATTTACCCATAGCTGGGGACGAAAGTGGATTCATGCCTTTCCAAAGGGACTAGTGCAATGTAAGCAGCCTCATCCGAAACTCAAACTCGGTTTGTCAATTCAGTTTTCCATGCCGGTAACTGTTATGCCACTACACACCACCTTGACCAACTTAATTCTTGCTTAATCATCATAACCACAATGGTGACCTTCAAACGTTTATAAAATTAACACCTAGGAGACACTTAAAAGCAAAACTTATTTACAAGCAAGTAGCAGTTATGGACCAACAACTCCCAAAGTTTAGTATAATGGAGATTAAAGTTTGATATTTGACCATAAAAAAATGAATCTTACCAGCATGGTTGATACAAGGGAATTCTGAAAAAGGAGAAAGAAAAGAAACTATTTTATTAAAAAGGAAAAACAACAGGTCTGGTTGGTAGTTAAAGATAAATTAGGCTAGGCTATCTGTTTCTCAGAGTAAATGTGTTTGTATTGATATTAAATAAATATTGGATTGCGTGCACTTGTTTGTGGTGATTTTGTAAATGTTATGGTCATATCTAACATCATGCCAAATTACAAAAACTAGGTTATCATGACAAGATAATAACAGCTGAGTTGCTAAAAGCTCCTAAACTTTAAAAAACAATTTGCAGTTATTTAGCAAACAAAAATATGGTGATCTAAATTTCTGAGGCAAAGTATTGTTACTGTTATATGTTGATGCTTTCAAACCAATCTGATCTTTACTACGTTCTTTTAGGAAAGGCACTGGATATGACAGGTAAAAAGCAAACAACCCCTATGGCTCAAATAAAAAATAATTATGGCCATTACGGCCATAATTATTTTTTTATAAATCTAAATCTAAATATATATATAATATATAAAGATCAGATTGGTCTGAAAGCATCAACATATAACAGTAACAATACTTTGCCTCAGAAATTTAGATAAAAATTGTGTTTTTTTTCTTTAGTCCCCACCACAAATAATTATGGATATTACAGCTCACCATAGTTTTGTTTGCTAAATAAATGTAAAGGACCTTTTGGCAACTCGGCTGTTAATATCTTATTGTGATAACCTAGTGTTAGGGTTTAGCGGGGGGTTCCTAAGAATCGTGCACTTGGTGGGAAGTTTTTGTAATTTGGCATGATGATAGATATGACCATAACATTTACAAAAATCACTACAAACACGTTAGTGTCAACCTGTGGTGGCCTGGGCACGCAATCCAATATTCATTTAATATCAATACAAACATGTTTACTCTGATAAACAGATAGTTAAAGATACTATAGGCTGGACTATCAATACGTACATATTATATATCTATGATAGGCTAGACCAGGCTCCATATCATTATTTGTACAGCCACATTCATTTAAGCTTAGTCTAATTGTTATGTTGAGTAATGTTAATAGGAGGAGGAGGGAGGAGGGTGCAGTGGTGGGAGGATAGGGAGAGAGAGGGAGAGAGAGAGGTCATACGACACATTCACATAATGAAAAAGACTCAAAATATTTGTCTTTTTCATTAGGGACTAATGAAAAATTCTGTTCAAGATTCCTGGAAGGTTACTAAATCTGACAGATACCTGAGAAGACCTGGTAGGGACAGTGGCCCAAATTATATAAAAACAACAAAGATAAGGAAACTGGTCTGAAACAATCAAGGTATAATAGTAACAACACCTTGATTAAAAAATTCAAACAAAAAGAAGGCCGGAGAATACTGCATCCAAAATATCATAAAGATAAAATAGGTGAGGAAACGAGTAAAGAAGAATTACTATATAAATTTGTTTTAAATAGTTAATTTTTTGAGAAGTTTTTTTCTTGTTAAATCAGAAAGGGGGGGGGGGAGAAAGAAAAATATCAATGTTCAATTTAAAATATTTTTTTTTTAAATAACCCCTTAAATAAGATTCTATTTACCAATTCATGATAATTAATATAAAATAACGTTAGCCGCATATATATTTTCTCACAGTCAAATACTGTAACGAGTTGATTTAAAATATCTATCTAATGAACTGTGTGATATTTTTTGTTTGTTTCTTTGTCTGTAATACTTAAAAAAGTAAGATAACTTATATTTTGCTGATAAAAATATCTCCTACACACTATCAATAATGGATTCTCCCACTTGAACGATTTAAAAAAATATAACCACAGATGAATTGATAAGACGTAAAAATGAAATGAATTAGACAAAAACATATCAGTGCTCAATATACAATCTCTGTATATTGTATACGGCACGAGTACACTAATAGAATAAAATAAACTAGATGAAACTCTGCCCTATCAGGCGGTTTTCAACTCGTAAGTGTATGTAGCAGGATGCCCGTAATCGTGAGACAATTGACTGAAAAATAAATAAAAATATTTCAAGACAATAAACACAAAATCATAAATAAAAGCCAGAAAAAACCCCAGAAAATTTACTTTAAGTCAACATATAAACCAGTTTATTTTAATAAGAATTTATTTTTGAAGGCTTGGTTTTTAAAACTGACTTTTAAATAAAAAAAAAACCCAAAAAAACAAAACAAAAAAACTTAATCCTTTTTCAAATGATGTTTAGAATTAAAAACGTAATGATTTAACAAAGGAGAAAGAGTGGGTAAAAAAGAAAGGTAGTTTAATAACAGGGTAGAAAGATAGAGAGAGTGAGTGAGTGAAAGAAAGGAAGCAAATTGAATCGTTGTTATATGTTAAGAGGGGAGTATGGAAGACAGAAGAGGAAAAGAAAATCAGTTTAATAATTCACTCTGTCTTTCTTCCACCCTTTCTTTCTTTGTGTTCATAGTACGAGTAACAGCGTCTGTGACGTATCATTAGGCTTGTCTCATTATTTTCACCATGTATCTTTCTTTCTCTCACCTATTCTTTCTCTTTTTTTCACAATAACAATAGACGATTCAATTATTAATGTAAGGTGACCATGACTGTCACCGACGGAGCTCTTACGCTATTAATTTAGAGGAGATGAAAATCAAAAAGTTTAAAAGTAAGGAAGAAAAAGACTTACGTTTTGGGTTAAAGGGAGATAATTTATCATCCTTGTGCCAACGATTAGTTTCTTCTGCAATTACAAAGTGATTACATTATCACTTAACATTAACTGAAAAAAGTGGACGATGAACCAACCCAGCCAAATAAAGAATACCATCTTTGCTTCAATACAAATTGGTTTGGCTAAATTTTGGAAATTAAAGGTATCAAAGTGCATTCTTTAGGATTCAGTGTAGGTTTATAAGCCTTAGAAATAGCATCACAACTCTAGGAGGCACAGTATTTTGAACCTTGACATGCAGGTACACAGTCTCTTATCCAAAAACCTTGGGACCAGACACTTTTCAGAATTCTGAATTTTGGGGATTTCAGAATGGCATCGATATTCAAACCGATAATGACAGATGCTACCTTTTCTCACTGTTACCAATAGGGGAATCTGTAGCTCTTTTTAACATTTTCAGTCTTCAAATTAAAAAAAAATCACCAAGAAATAAAAAACAATATCCATGACTAGCATCAATTTGAACAAAACAGCTACCGAATCTTTTTATATGCTATATATGAAGATTTTTTTTGAAGAATGCATGTCAGATGCATATGCTCGTGTGTTCAAGTGCACAAGATATTAATGTGTTGCTCGATTTTTGAACTGACGATTTCAATGACACATTAGAAAAACACGTCTACTTCAAGTGATGCAAAACAGCAAACTGAGGAAGTGAGCAGATTGAAACTTTCAGGGGTTGTTTATGTCTGCCCATTGGTCAATGTTTACCATGTGGTTTGTGCATGTGCGCTGTGGTTTGGCTTACATAAGCCCAGTCTCATTATTTAATAGCCAAACCTTGTACTATAGATTGATAGAAACACAAACAAATAGTAAATAATGGGAATAAAACGATTAAATGAAATACAATACAGGTAAATACAGTAAACCCTTCATTTAATGGACCACAGTATAATAGATCTTTTTCATGAATATTCTATTATATCTCTGTGTATTAGTTATTAATAAAATATTATAAATTACCTTTCATTCTTCTTTCATAATAACCAATATTTTTTGATTATGCCTCAAATAAATCTTATTTATGAGAACATGCGGCGCCGTGATAGATTTTAGATGTGTTTTTATGTCACCGCCAAAAATGTTTAAGAAACACTAAACTACACTGTCAAAAAGGTAAGTGACTATTACATATTCATTATTATAATTTAATAATTTTATGTTTTACAGTACCATATATTGTATTAAAGCTTTTTTTTTACATTAAATTTAATTTTAGTTGCTACAAGTCTGTTAAATCCAAATGTAACCTAGAAGGCCAATTTTCATCATTAAAAAAATTTAATGTAAAAAAAAGCTTTAATACAATATACGGTACTGTAAAATATACAATTATTAAATTATAATAATGAATATGAAATCAAATGATGGATAATTTAATATCCGACAGAATATGATAATTATGATGACATTTATTAGTTGAGAACCTATATTTGCCAGGTGCCGGTGTGAATGACTGCTAAACGAGCGGCCTAAATTGTAAATGTGAATAAAAAACGGGGTTCGTTTCTTTATTCACATTTACGATTTAGGCCGTTTGCTCACACAGGTGAATATAGGTTCTCAAATAATAAATGTCATTATAATTATCAATAATGAATGTGTAATAGTCACTCACCTTTTTTTATTCCCATTTTCTGCCCTATTATTCCATTAAATCAAGGGTTTACTGTATATTAAATACTTTATGAACTTGAAGATGTCAGCTAGTATGAAATATATAGGTAATTTGTTGATATTCAAAGCTAGAATGGCTGAAGGTGTTTATGTAACAAAGTATGTTAAGGCATCACTCTGTACACTTTTGATTTCAACAATCGACTTAATATACATGTCTATACAATAGTTTGCCTATAATTTCTCATATCCTGAATGAAGGATTGTGGGTGCTTACCTTGAATGATGGAAACAAACAAAGAAAAGACACGACAACCATTTGGAAGTTTGTCTATACTAGACAATTGTTTAATGAGACCTTGGAGGATTTTCTTTAAGCGTTGCTTCAAGTGTAAGCTGTGGATAAATTGCTCTGAGGGAAGCTGACAAAACCAACCTATTCCTGAAAAACAAAAATTGAAAAATGGTACTCATACAAGAGTAGGGTCAAAACATTTAAGACAAAAGAGTTATTCCTCTTGAATACACGGACATAATCCCTTAAGTCGTTTTTGATGATGTAAGATGAGGTTAGAGAACAACAAAAAAGAGAAAGTGCATATCAAGTAAAAACAAAAACTTCATCTAGCTCATCGAAAATAAATTTCCTTTTATTTAAGACTATTTTAAAGACAATACTAAAATTTACTAAAGTAAATTATTTAAAACAACATAAGGGATTATTTCCATGTATGTCCGTGTATTCAAGGGGAATAACTCTTATCTTTGGACACTACTCTTATAAG
>VCCN01004182.1:5417113-5427455 GCA_006491835.1 Architeuthis dux | reverse complement strand
CACATCGGTGATTCATAATTTCCCTTGGAATGCTAGTTCCCCTTGGAACCTCACACACTTATCCCAGTGTCCCATCCATTTTCCAGAACAGTCTGCAAAATCCTCTTTTGAGATAGCCATCAGCTGCCTTGTCGGGTTCTCCTTAATCTTGTCCATGGTCTGAAATCTCCCTTTCACAGGGAGCCAAAACTGGACTAAAGGGGGGCTAACAGATCTGGATGACGCAATGTTTTGCCAAAAACCCTGCATGACGTGTGAAGAATGGGCATGTGAATGTGAATGTATACAAACTCACTCAATGTCATCTATTGACTGAGTAACCCCCCAGGATAGTGTCTGTGTATGCATGCACAATAAGGTCCCCTCAGATTGATTGCCAAGTTACATCATGGACGTGCAACCAGTTCTGGAGTTATTCAAAATGGCTGGATACTTTTTGGACAAACGTTTTAAATGAATAATGAGTAATGCCATTTCAGAAGTAGGGTGGCGCAGGTCAGGTGTGTGCCCTGGGTGCCAAATCTGCTGTGTGTGTGTGTGTGTGTGTGTGTGCGCGGGTAGAGGGAAATAGATTTATTATCAATATATAGAAATTCATTCAAAATTTTTAAATAACTTGTTTCAAGAGGTAATTTTTCTTAATTTAAAAATAAATTTATATCATCTTTATTTACACCTCTACACAATCTTCCCCAGACTTAATGTCCCTCAGGAATTTTTTTACATTCTTTTGAAAATAATTTAACATGATTTACCTCTTCTGGAAAAGTGTTGATCTGTTGAAGATGTTTGTGGAGAATCCAGTGGGCGTTGGAGTAACTTTTTGTTTTAAATAAAAAGCTTAAATGGTAGAGCAACTGAAAAATACAAGAAAAAAGAAAAAAGAAAAAAGAAAAAAAAGCTTTCAATTCAGTATGCCAATTTGCCAATGTACTGTGCTTCCACAAACAATGTTATATGTAGGTGGAAATCAACAAAGCAGTGATATCTTAGGATACACACAACACACATATATAATTCCCTTTTTCTACCAGTTTTCCAGTTGTAAAGCGAGTAACTTTGTATTTAACAAAATAATTGTTTATCAAATGGAGCTGAATTAATGTAAACAAGTGCAAAGGAAATAACACTGAGACAGTTTATACTTACATTATTGCTCTTACAACTGGAAAAAAGGGACTTATATATGGGACACCCTGTATATTAGATTATGTTGAAAAATAAATATTTGTTTTGTAAGACGAATGCTTTTTTCATATGTACACACACACACTCCAAGTGTATGTATGTAAACAAAGAAGATGGTGGCATATCAGGCACTTGGGGGAAAATAATGAAAGACTATATGGCTAGATTTGAATTACTTACCAGTAGCCTAAAAATGGTAAGGTAGCTACTCAGGACAGACAGGCTTCCTGAGGAATCTACTGAATGGATGACATGCTGAGTCCCATTGTGAATTTTGGGGAGACCATACATGTGGTAGCTTACTGTATCATTGATTTAACTGTATTCGGAGCAAGTGAAGCGACATCATATTGGGTGAATTACCACAGACGAATTAACTAATATAAGATATCCCCTAGCATAGACAGCGGAATGAGAACAGTCTATCCCTGTGGATTGAATAAAGGGTTCAGTTTGAAATTCTGAGAACGTTAACGTTAACGAATATGATACTGACAGGTACCTGAAGGCAAGAGAGTACAATGGCTGAAATGTTGTGACTCTGAAATTCAAACAGAAGTTATTTTTATCTATCTCTGTAAAATCAAAAGCTCTAAAATTAATCACTGCTACCCAAACACTGGTTTATTGCTGGGTTTAGGTTATTCATGTGTTCTGATATTTATATGTATCCGGACTTCGCCCAGCCCTAACTGTTCATAGTAGAAACTTGAAATTTTGCGCACGTACACACAGACACACCATAATGATTTTTTTTTGTTTTTTTGAACCCACCCCCCAATAGGTTTTTAGATTGGTTCAATATGCAATGTAAGTTTATGCTAAATTGGTCACTAGTTTGTGCCCGCTTGTTTTTTTGAAAATCAGACCATTTTAGTGATCACAGCCAATTTTTTTTAATTGATCACCCACAACACTGTATATATGGTGGTGATTCATAATTCCCATTGAATTCTAGTTTCATATGTAGACTTATTCATTTAAAAAAAAAAAAAAATAGATTAAGAATTGGAAACTTCCCTTGAACTAAAAAGATCAACACAATCATAGGAAGCTGCTTATTGAGATCACTTTGGGACCAGGTCTTTTAGATAACAATAAACGGCTGATAACATTAAGCAAAGGATATCTAGAAGAAACCACTCATTGTGTTAACTTTATTTAAAGTGTTTGGGAACGAATGATTTTACTAACAATGACCATCTGCTAACAGTATCCGTGATTATAATGAGCGGCTTCCTCTTCTAGTTAAAAGTGGCTCTGATCGAGTGAAATCACAACTTACACATGGCTCAATGTTCCACAAGTCATCAACAGCAGACATGCAAATCCAGTTGACAGCCTGTGGCAAATATTGGCACAAGGGCTCATTGAGGACAAAAGTTAATGCTCCATGGCAAATTGCAGTCGGAATCACAGACAATGGTTCTACAAGAATTGTATTCAAGAGAAGCTGCCAGATTTTGGGCCAATTCAGCATTTCAAAATACATTCTGAAAAAGCATTAAGGAATAAATTTTAAAAAATCAATGATTTTTATTGAGGAGATAATAAAAACAAAAAACAAAATAAAGATATACGAATGGCTGCACATAAGTACCCAATAAACCAGTTTTTTAAAAAGTTGATATTTTCATTATTTTTAGAGCTACAAGGCTCAGTTTTTTAAGCTTGAACACTATGAATCATAATGCAGAGTATTCAAAATAAAAATATATATGTGTTAAATCAGGTCAAGAATGTTTATTATAATCATGGATAATGTTATCACACAGTTGGGCACAAACACTATTTAAAATGAATTAAAAGCTAAAAATAAATTTCCTATTAATTATATATATATTTGTTGTATGGATGTGAGGGAATCCGACAGAATGATAGATGTGATTAGACAATGTGGAAAAGGAAAAGAATGAGAAAAGCTTGTTACATCTCAAACATGTTTATTATCACATTATAAATCTTTATGCATTTCGTCACTGTGAGCGACATCTTCAGAAGAAAATTGAACATAGAGTCCTGCGGTCATCCATGTGGTGTGCAATGAATGAGACTAGATGTGTTTTGTGTAGTCCTGTGGTCATTCATAAGGTCATTGAAATGCTATGTAGGTAGTATATGGTGTGTATTGTGAAATATCCTTTTAAAATCATTTTTCAGGTAGATTCGTCATCACTGATAAGAATTTCAGTTTTACGACCTGAAAACAACGATCGATATGTTGAAGATGAAAGAAATTCATGTTTTGTAGACAACTGACCAAGTGCTATAAAATGAAGGGGATATTTCTCATGACGACGGTATGTCAAAATAATGGACTTGATTTTCTGAATTTATGCACACTTCTGAACTCATCTTATATTCAGAAATATATGGAACATATATCCTGTACCTCCCACCACACTTTACCACAAACTGTATATAAGCATAAGCTTAAAAAAATAAGGCATGCGAGGGGAAGGGGATCATTGCAAAAAAGAACTTACTGTAGAAGGATCATGATTGAATTTAATGATGGACAAAGATTCAATAACATCATTGTCTCATACAATTTCCACAACTTTTCTTCATACTTGAAAGGATATGATGCACAAATGGTGAAGATGTCATGAACAATTCTAGAAAGAAAATACATAAAAAGAAAAAAAAAGGTCTTTAGCAAACAACAGAACAAATCCTACAATTCAAAGAGTTTTTTGGGGATGACTGAACTCCTTGTTAACAACGTTTCGGCTGATCCATTCCATGGCCTTCTTCAGGTGTACTATCCAAATGTGAATGTGGTAAACAAATTTTTTCTCCAATGGCAGGATCGCTTATAATGTAGGTTTCAGGTGTTTTCTTTTCCTTTCTTTGTTTGGCCAGGATTTCCATACCTTGAGTCACAGAGTTGAACTAGAAAGAATTTCTGTTTACCACCATCACATTCGGATAGTACACCTGAAGAAGGCCATAGAATGGATTGGCCAAAACGTCAACAAACAACAAGGAGACCAACCGTCTGAAAAACTCTTTGAATGTTAATGACCCTTTTCAAAACTATAGACAAATGCTACTATGCGTTTGTTATTCAAATCATGTCAGTTTAATAAGTTTTAGCACTCTGCATTTTTTTCAAGGGAGCCAAGAATTTTTGCATTTAGTAACTTTGAAATCCTGTAACTTGTGTATCTGTTCATGTATGACTGAAATTAACATGTCAACACATCTTCAAAATTCAAACACTATTGTTTAGCAATAGGAGTTGCCTGCTGTGGCAAGGCAACTTTTGGCTCCGCGAATTAGTCGCTGATTCTTAGTCTTTTTTAAATTTCATTATGTTCAATTTATTATTTAGACAGTAATCTTAATCCCCTTTTATAAACAATATCATTTTTTAAAAAATGATTTAATTGATTGGAAAACTGCCGAAAAAAATTATTTTATCATTCCTATAAATTATATCAGCATAGATTAATTTGTAAAAGAATTTGGGGGGGCAGAAAATCAACAATTGCATATAAAATTTTTGTTCGAAAAAATGACTTACAACTGAGAACCTAAAAGTAAACAAAAAATGACTTTGAAAAATTGCAATATTCTACTTAATAATTAATGAAAATTTGTTTTCCGTTTTTTTTGTATTGAAATTTGGGCATAGGGTGAAAGAAGAGCAGAGGCATGAGATAATGGATAATCTTAGTTGTCAACACCTGTGGAATTTCCGCAGGTTCACCTAGTTATTTTAACATTGGTAATTTTATAGAGACTGTTTGGTGGGATTTGAGCAAGTAACCTTCTGTATGTGGCAGGCAGGCACCTACCACTGAGCCATGATGGCTTATGATTTAAATATAAAATAATCCTCTGAATATTACAGTATTCTGTCCATCATGGACATTTGAATCACAGTAGGGTTTCATTATTTTTATATATCTGGTTGCTTTAGCATAACAGAAACCAACAAACAAACAAAAAAAGGATATTGGCTTTTATATGATAAGATTAAAACAACTTAATCTAGAGACCCTGGAATACAGAAGAAAACGTGCTGACCTATTGGAAGTCTATAGAATCCAGAACAATATAGATATAGTAGATACAGACATTCATTGCTCAAAATGCCCTGATAAGAAAATGCTGACATCATCTATCGGCAGTAAAACCAGAAGACACAGCCATAAACTACAAATTCAGACCTCCAATGGTGTTAGATAAAAATTCTTCTCGGTAGGAGTAGCAAATGCATGGAACAGCCTAAGTGAAAAGATGGTCACATCAGAGAATATCAATATTTAAAAAAATAATCTGAATTCTGATATTGGCCATACCAAATTTAACTACCAATTTTCTTATTAAAATCCCACCCCATCTAAACTGAAGCTGGCTTAATGACGCAATTAACTACTGTAAAAAAAAAAAAAGAAAAGAAAAAGAAGCATATTTCAAGTACATTCAAGTACAAGATGAAATATTTTAAGTTGCTGTGGGGACTGTAGTTTTGAGACCCCAGTTGTAGATGATTATTAATACACATTTTTTTACTTTAGTATTCATTTCAACTAGCTGGACCAATGGAAACTCCACAGGTGTTAACAACTAAGATTATCTCATGACTCTACTCTTCTTTCACCCTATGCTTTCATCTTCTCATTCTCTTCCTTATCCCTTCCAATCTACATTGCCATCCATTTTTGTAATCTAAAATGTTATACAAACATGGATTAGTTCCATATGCAAAAAATCTTATTACCCTTTTATTAAACTACCTAACTTTCTTTTCTTCCCTCTCCCTACCCGCGTATTAAACTACCTAACTTTCTTTTCTTTCTTCTCCTACCCTTTTACTATGTAACCTTTCCCTTGTGTTATTACTGAAAGCTCAAGTAGAATTGTATTATAGATATTCTATATTCAAAGCACTTACTTTGGTGTCAGCATCTTGTGGCGTATGAGGTCAGGAATCAAAAGAAAAATCTTGTCCCTACTTGACTGACTTAAGCAGCTCCTCAGTAACAAACCTGTCATTTCGAGACTGTCACTGTTGAGATCTTTTAACATAGCAAATAAATCAAAAGCCCTGAAAAAAAAAAAAAGAAGAAAAAAAGAAAAGTTTTTTTAAAAATAAAACCAACCACTACTGAATCTACAATGCGGCCCTATGCTCCACACGAAGACTACAGGATTAAACAATATTTATCATTTATTTTAGTGTGAAAAAAGTATACAAATTGTATATACAAGCACACATCATAACAATCATATTTGCACAATATCTAGCGCCAATATTAAATAATGCAGGAGACCCGAACAAACAAAGTTACAACTTTTAATTAGAGAAAATACAGCACAAGGATATTTATATTACACACGGAGAGTTAACCTTGTAATGGGGGGGGGGGTAACACTACCAAACTATATACTGGTATACACATTCAGGAAAAATAACTCTTATTATACTAGTTAGTATAATGGCTTAACTTCTTTCTTTGTTAAAATACTTATAAAAGAAAAGAAAAAAGAAAAAAATGAAAACAAACAAATTGTGAAATCATCCTTAAAATGTCAGGCACTGATCAATGTCAGCAATACCAGAAGAGTCAATAGAGTAAATAATCCACCAGATCTTTTTTTTTTTTTTTTTTTTAAACAGTGGGAGTACTGGTCCCATACTAATGTGAGACTCAAATTTGCCTACTGCTCCATTGTGGTCTGCGAGTAATTTCCGGTACTTCTGATGGTCGGATTCCTGTAGGATATTGTCCGGGTCAAGATTAACAACGTCTGAATAGCTAGATGAACTGGGTGGTGTTTATAAAACGCTTTAACCCGAGTGGACTTGATTGTGCTTACATGGCGAGTAGCTGGAGTTGCACATGAGAGTTTCTCTGGTCCCTATCCTCTGACTTGTCTGTTACAAAACACCCCTTGTCTGACTTGTCCATGTGAACTAAGCGTCCAGCTTTGGTCATTAACTGCTTGTCTCCCTCAGGTAGATATCCGCATGTGCTCAGGTAGTGGTCAAATCTTGGGCGGCCAGCTTGTTTGCATAATGGGCATGCTTAGCTGGGTTAGTTATGGGCATCCTAATGGGGGCTTTGTTTTGTTGCTTCATAAAGGTACGGCAAAGGACATTAGATTCATGTGATGTATGAACTTCATTCAGTAAGCTATCCAGAGCCTGAGATATCTCGGGCTTAATTGATTTTTAAGTAATAGTTTTTCAAAATCCTTTTGAAATTCAAAATTTAACTAATTTTTGCCAAATCCTATTTCTATAATGGCTATTTTATTTTTGGAAGATTTTTTAATTACAGAATTTAAATTTTTCTGTCTTCAGACATCAATCAGGTTATAATCAAAGTCATTTTGGATGAGGAAAATTGACATGACAAAATATTGAGTTAAAAACAGTCTAAAACCTGTTTTAAGTATGCAAAAGTAATTTTATGTTATTTTCTTGCAATTGAAAACAAAATTAAAACTTCAAAGAAGATAGATTATTTTAATTAACTTTGACTAGTTTTTACCTTCATCTTAATTTCAGTTCTTTTTATATACAACTTTAAATTCGGGCTGCTGTTTCTATGAATTTAAAGTTGTATATAAAAACAACTGAAATTAAGATGATGGTAAAAACTAGTCAAATTTAATTAAAATAATATATTACAATTACTTCATCCAATAATAATAATAATAAAGTCTGATTTAACGAAGATATTTAAACTATTGCAATACATTTTAAAATTTCTATAACAATGACTGATCATCACTACAATTTGTAATGTTTTTGGTACCTACCTAGTTGAGATGAGCAAAATATAAATTATATAAATAAATCTTGAAACAAGTCAACCAGATTGGATGTTACTTATTTCTGGGTTCGGACTCTATATATTTCACCAGTCATGCGGGTCTGTTTAGTTTTGAAATAATTGAATTTTGAGCTAAAGTATTTTTGCAACAAACATATTGATTTCTCACAATGGATGTTGCCAAAGGAAATAACTCCTTTTAAAAAGAAACAGTGTTACTGTGGATTACTCAACCCTATTTAAGCCCTGGTGCTCTGAATTGAATTCTTGTATCCATTTCATTCTTTGGCATGTCTCATGGTCTCAAGGTTGGGGAAAACACGTTCTGTTATCTGAACATTAATCTCAGACATGTTGTGGTTTTTCTGAGTGAAATGCTTTTCTGTTGCTTCTGTGTTTGACCTAATATAGCCAAGATGTTCCATGGAGCGGTCTTTGAGTCGTCTAGAAGTTTGGCCTATATATTGGACATTGCATTATATATGACATATATAACACCTTTTGTGTTACAGTTGAGCATTTCTGTCAAATTATACCATTTTATGAGAACATATTTTTGGATTATGTATGCAAAATATGAAAGATATATCTGGTCTACATTCTTAGATATGAACAAAAACATAGCGTGAAACGTTTTGTGCATTACAAAGCAACAATTACAGGCTTTTTGATGTAGTATTAATATATTGTTAAATTATAGTTTTAAAAATAATTGCTTGAAATAGTCAATATGAAGACCTGCTTTGTAAGTTAGTCTCCCACTGGTACTAGTGGTTGGTGTCCGAGCCAGGTAAAAACCAGCATTCCAAATTTTCAAGGCTAGCAGACTCCTCATTCTTGTAAGATTGAGACAGCACAATCTTCCTACCTGCATTTGTGTTATATTCATTCTCGTCGCCAATGTTATATCTGCTGCTCTCCTTGTCACCTACATTATATCAGCGTAATGCTGGTTGACTAATTGTTGTATATATTTGCATCCTTGTTGTTCTCTGGTTGCACAAAGGAACAAATAACTTCTGATTACTTGAACTTAATTACTACGTGCTGCTCATGATTGACTTGTGACTTCTCTCTTACTTCTGTTCATAAATATTTCGACCTCTGCTTTCAGGCCCTGCTCAAAATGTGAATTTGCACAGAAGCGAGACTTAAAGCTCAAGGCTCATCGTCTACACTCCTCCATTTATACACTTGGCACTTTGTTGGATAAAAAGTGGTAGGAGGCAATATCACAGCAGCAGCATCACCCCAGCGAGAGCCTGGTTCAGAAGATTCCTCTTCAGAAAGGGCTCATGATATAAGCTGGTGAAAGCTTACGGAAAGCCAGTTTGCAGAACAACCTAACGACAAAGGCAAATACCAGAACATCAGAACTGTGCAAAGCAGGAAATCAGCTCAAGTGGCAGACTGGAAGAGAAGAGTTGGAAGGCCAAAGTGAACCTGGAGAAGATCAGTCGAGAGTGAGGCTAAGGCGGCCAGACTAACATGGGCCCAGCTGATGGGAGTTGCCCAGAACCAAGTTCACTGGTGTGAAGTGGTTGCGGCTCTATGCTCCACCAGGTGTTTACAGGAATAAACAAACAAATAAAGAAACAACAAATGGCATCTCAGAGAACAAGGAAAGTTACTTGATGGTGCCCATCTCTCTAACTAAAATGAGATAAGTTATACAAATTTACATGGTACCTAGTATCTGGGAGAAATCTCTGACTGGAAAACACTCTTTGCTATCAACTATAGTGGCATGCCATTCATGAGACTTTTGTCAAGACATCTAGCAATAGGACAGAGCATAGGGAGAAGTGGATTCATGCCTTTCCTAGGGGAATTAATGCAAAGTGAACACATGCAGTCTTAGCCAGAATTGAACCGATTCCATTTTCCGTGCTGAGTAATGTTATGCCGCCTTGTGCATTCATCACAAAAATACCAAAAACTTTTAATGTCTTACTTGTCCAGCTTTCCATTCTTACACTCTTCAGAAAAGGAAAAGCTGAGGAATTCTTCCTGAAAGTTAAAAGAAAAAGAATAAAATACAATTAAATGATTTCTATAGTTTTGAGAAGGGTCATTAACATTCAAATAGCTCTTTGGACAATTGAACTCCTTCTTGTTGTTTGTGTTGTCAAACACAACGTTTCGGCCAATCCATTCTTCAGCCTTCTTCACATTCAGATATTACACCTGAAGAAGGTCGAAGAATGGATCGGCTGATCAAAGAGTTATTTGGACAATTAAATGTTATTAATTATCTTTGCAACAAATTGAGGATGAAGTAGGGAATAAGTGACGTCATCCGTAGTCGAGGCAAAATGTGTCCATATCAATTCGGTCAGTTTCAGGGTGCTTATTCCCTA
>VCCN01004182.1:5388376-5403932 GCA_006491835.1 Architeuthis dux | reverse complement strand
GTATTAACTGGGCTGTCAATGTTAACAGATTTACTGATATAATCCTTTGTGGCTTCATCTGTTGCTGATAAACCTTCAGATGATGAACTTTCTTGTATGAGGATATCCCAATTGGGGGAAAAGACGTCAACAGCTTCCATTTCTGAAAGGAAGCCATCATTAATGATGTAATGAAGTGATTCAGTTGAAACCAGGCTGTTTAATTCATCTTCTGAGCCTTGGATCTCAACTGGAATCTGAGGAGTTGAACATGTTGACAGCAGATTATCTCCCTTAGAAGAAGGATCAATCAGTGGCTTTTCCTTCAAGAAGGGAGCAGAGTTTTTCAAACCTGAAGAATTAAAATCAAATAGTTCTCTTGGAATGGGCTCAATCTTCGGAATTATGTTGATGCTTGCTTCTTCAGGCATCAAATTGGTTGCTGGTGATATTATTTCTGTTGATAGCATGTTATTGGCAAAGTAATCATATACTTCTAGTTCTTGGTTGGATGTCAAGTACTTAGATGCTGTTGTCTTGGAGCTGTAGGAAACGTTTTTTGAAGGAAATGGTTTATATGTTTTCTTTTCTTTAATTAAAGTTTTCTCATAAAGAGATGTTTGCTCAAGGTAATCTTCAACCCTACCACTACTATTGGTTATATCAGAAACATCATTTTTTGCATATTTTTCTTTTCTGGGAGCCTTAATCTCTTTCTTCTGCGGTCGACTTTTTGACATAAATTCAGGCAAAAGATACAAATTTGTCTCTTGAAGAGACGTTGCATTTTTGCTTTGTTGACAATTTGTTATTGACAGTAGAGTCGTATTCTTTGATTTTGGTGTCTTTTTTGCCGAATTTTCATCTTTGCTATGACATAAACAAAGGTCATTGCTTGATGTTGAATAATCAGCTTTGTGAGTACAGTTTTTTTCTTTCTTTTTTATGAAGAGTTTCTTTAAATAGTCGACAGGATCAACAACTTCTAATTCGGTTTCTTTCTGCTCTATTGGTTGTTTTATCTTTTTACAATCTCTGTTTTTGTTCAAACCTTGGGTTAAAATCTTATTGTCACTCACAAACTGGTTACAAAGAACTTTTCTCTTTGTCTGAAAACAAAACCAATTTCTTGCATAAAGAAAGAATTTGGCACAGTATTTAGAAATGAAGTTTGCCATTATAAAATTTGATAGAGTCTTAGGTTTGTCCTGTTGCATATTAAATCCTTTAAAGAGTGCAAGTGAATTCAGGTTTGAAGTTTTTGACAGAGTTCCTTTGAAATATCGAGGAAGTATCTTTAAATTATACTTTTGTTTTCTGAAAAGTAGAGAATGATTTATCTTCCTTTTCAGAGGAATGACAAATTCAGAAAACTTTCCTCTGCATATAACAGAAGAATTGGTGGGTTTGTTTTTCAACTGATTGAATAATTTAATTAGTTTCTTATCACAAACAAGAGAAGGCACAGTCAAATCTCCACTGCCTTTATATTCAACTGAATTTGTTTGGATGAAGTTAGATTTTTCAAAATTTGATTTCATTAAAGTTCCTTCTTTAAAAGAGAACACACTATCTTTGTTCTGTTGATCCTTGTCTTCAAATTCTTCTTTAAAAGAGAGTATATTATCTTTGTTCTGTTGATCCTTGTCTACAAATTTTTCTTTAAAAGAGAATATACTATCTTTGTTCTGTTGATCATCTTCAAATTTTTCTTTAAAAGAGAGCTCGCTATCTGTGTTCTGGTGATCCTTGTCTTCAAATTTTTTCTTAAAATACTCTAAGCTTTGCTTTTCACCATTGTTGATATCACAGATGGAATCGACAACTCTGACAGTAGCTATTACACTAATCTTGTTAAAACTTACTGGATCAATCACAGGTGTTTTCTCACCAGTATTTTTCTCGATACGTGAGCACAAACCTTCAAGAATTTTATTGGATTCATCAATCTCAACTTTGCCACACTCTAGACAATGACAATCGGAGTCATGTACATTTGAATCATTCAGATTGTCCGAGAGTTCAGATTGCATGTATTGGGCATTGACGAGTTTTGCCTGCAAAAATCTTTTTAGATTCTCCACAAAATCCTCCAAGTCTTCATCTGTTAGGGCTCCAAAGTTTGCAGAAAGGCTCTGACTCTTTTTTGATGAGTTTGCTTCACAGACACCATTCTGTTTGCTCTCAATAAACTCAGGCTGGGTTTTGATGTCTTCAGAGTTCAAGGAATCACTCAAATTAAATCCCCTACTTTTTTTGCAGTCAGCAGTTTCCTTGGAATCAAATGACTCACTTCCAAATTCAGTTTCTCTAAAGGAATCAGTTTTTGAAAGAAACCGGTTAGACATGATCTTTGCTTTGTTAAAGCTCTCATTTTCACTTTTTTCTAAAGTTGCACGCAAAGAAATATCCTTTGACTTTTCAGAATCCAGTTTATTTCCAATGTTAGAATTCTTGTCTGTTCGATTAATCGCCAAAGACCCGCGAATATTATCCCTTTGAACACTTTTTAATTCATTATTGTCCAAGAACGAATTGCTAACTAAAGGAGAATGCAGCCATTTCTGGTTTTGGCTATCATTTGAAGGGATGGACCGTCTTTCAGAGGATAGAGAGCAAGACTTATTCCTAAAATTGTCAAATTTTCTATCATCACAAGACTTGGATATCACTTTTCTTACATCTCCCAGCAAGTTAACTCTCATTTCATCGATTTGTTTTGACTCTTCTGTACAAGTCTTTTTCAATTTAAGTCGACCATTTTTTGGAATAGATTTCTCATTGTCATCTTGTTCTTGCTTTCTGTCAGGTAAGACTTTCTCTTTCTGAACAACCTCTCTCAATACTGCTCTGCAAGGGACTGGGGCATCAGAATTTGGTTCGCTACTATTTCTGGTATTCCAGACAATATTCTTAATTTTTGGTTTGTTGCTTCCCGATGTCGATTCTCGGTTCAGATCTGCATCATTTTGTCCAAGTCGTAAGATTTTTCTGGAGGGTTTAATGGCTGGTTTTGAATCATCTGAAGATACCCGACAGGATCTCCAACTTTTCTGATTTGACTTTGAGGTGGGAATGGTGGAAAGAGATTTGGGTTCTTCGGTTCTTAACCATCTCCTTTCTTTTTTTGTTGTCATTTTCCCAAAAGTTGAAACAGAAACAGAAACAAAAGAAGCTCAATTCTCAGATGCGTTTGTTTTCAAAAATAAAATCACTTGAACTCTGACCTTGACTCCAAGGTAAGATTTGGACTAAGTAAATAATCTTTTGGGGTCGCCTGTAAGAACAATAGAAGAAAAATCAGTTTTGAAACTTTTCAAGAAGCAATGTGTCAATTATTCTTATCTAGCATAGTACCTGTAAAAAATGACAAGGTTATTTACGTATGGCTAAATTATACAAATATATCTTTTAGTATAAATATATTTATTGCAAACAAAAACGCATACTTTGAACTAAATTTATTTTTCTGTTGATTTTGCACAACTTCATATTTTCTGAGTTCGGTATTTCTGAGATGAGGTGTTAGTATTACTGATACTATTGTTCGGACTGAGATCCTCATCTTGGTTGTCATTTCCACAACGTTTCGGCCGATGTTCAATCCCAGGCAGGAGCACCACAACTGAAAAATTAACCATGAAATAAATTTCTAGGACATGGATAGTGGAATGAGGACAGTATACCCCCGTGGATCAAATAAAGGGTTCAGTTCAATAGTTCCGGTAAGTTACCGACAAAACTTGACACCTGAAGAAGGCCGGAGAGTACATCGGCCGAAACGTTGTGGAAATGACAACCAAGATGAGGATCTCAGTCCGAACAATAGTATCAGTTTCACATTTTCTGATTTTTAATAATTTTAAAACAATAAGGCAACAAAATTGGGTAAAAAAAACTAAATTTAGATATCAGCAACAGCATTATTATTATTAGTAGTAGTTGTAGTTATATTACCAGCAGCAGTTGCGGGCCTAAATCAGCAAACATACACACAAAGCAGCCAATTTTGTGTTTTGAGTACCCTCTTCCTATCTTTCTGTTCACAACAAATAGACAAAGAAAGTTACAACGGCTTGTAATTATAAGACTTTTAACTAGTATAGAGGTACTCAACCAGGGGGGGGATTTTAGGGTTTGAGTGGGGGAATTGGGACCACAGATTGGCGGATTCAAACTATTGGAAAATTGATCTTTTTATAGTTAAATTACTTTTCCTAATACAAGAAAATGTATATGTGCTAATACAGAAAATAAAAGAGTTTCTATGCATATTATTTGGAATGCACCTTTTGAGTCAGACAATCTTGGAACAGGGGCGGGGGGCAGATTCTGAAATATGGTGAAAAGGGTCCATGGGCAAAAAAGGTTGAGAACCACTGGACTAATATTTCTTCCATTTTAATTTCAGTTCCTTTTTATTGCAACTCCCAGCTCATTAGTTAGCAGCATAGATTGGAAATGATAATTGACATTTGACGATACTTCCTCTAATAAATTCAAAATATTACGACCACTAATACTACTAGTGTATGTAAATAAAGATGGTGGCATATAAGTCATTCAAGGAAAATAAAGATTAGCTATATGGTTATGAAAGTGAATTAAAGTTTTGACTTATTTAATAAATTCTACCTTTGTTATCATGAGATACATAAGCAGCAAGTTGGTAATAATCTCTGAATTCTTTTTAGATTATCTTGCTTCTTACCATATTTCCAATTTTTTTCCTTGAAACAAGTCTTGAAAACTACCCTGCATTCTACAGTCTGAATGTTACTTTTTTTTCCATAGGTTATCCTAAACCCCCGTGCAAGGTAATCTATGCTAGACAGTAATCCAGTGGTCACCAACCTGGGTTCATATGAACCTATAGGGTTCGCAAAAAAATTTAGAGGTTCTTGAAAAAAAAAAAAAGCTTTATCAAAATTGTTAATATTAGGTAAAACATTAATAACACACAAAACATTTCGGTTTTGACAAAAATTTCATTTTGTGAACAACCATTTCTGCTTTCCGGAGATTGTTAGGCATTGTTTATATTAACTTTCATTATTAATTTATAGCGTGCTATTTTTATGAAATGGTATAGTTTTTAATAAAGGAAAATGAATAGTCAGTTGAATAAATGCAGAATAACTAAAGGAATAAAAACTAGCATTCCAAGGGAAATTATGAATCACTGCCACCATTTTTGACAAGAAAACTTAGTGAAAAATACATTTACCAGGGGTGTCATTTACGCATGAAAACCATTCAAAGGTCAAGTAAGCAAGTTTTTACGTCAAATAAGTGAGTTTCTACTCTCCCCATACTATATCTACTGTCAGTTTGTGTTAAGTTTTTAATGGATGACAGGAAATGTCAACACCTAATCAAATACTTCTTTCAACACCTACTGATAAATCCAAGGGGAGGTAATTCAAATTTCTAAATTACGTGCTACCATTCTTGATGAAATGTATTGTATGTAATTAAACAAAAATAATCAAAATTCTTTTTTTTAAAATAGTCTCATCAAATTTTGTAAAAGTTTATATTTATCAATAATTAAGACATGGTTCTTTCTTAATAAAATTTTTTCAGAAGCATCCAAGTAGCATAAAAATTAATAATCTAATTTTAAAATTTTTGAATAATCATAAAAAAGAAATTTCCAGCAGATATTTTTTAAACCCAAAAGTCTACCCTGTATTTAATGGAAAAAATAGTTTTATTGCATTTATTATTTTCCGATTCAGGGTCAATTTAAAAAAAAAAAAAAATAGTCTGTAGTTTTGAAATAAAATTTCAACTGATTTAATTTCTCCGGGGACTTATCTTTATAGAAATGTCAATATTTTTGGCATCCAAAAGATATTTTATTGAGATTTTATAAAATTAAAAGAGGGGTGGTTGACTTAAAAAAAAGGTTTTCTTACAAAATACCCTTCTCATTAAAAGATTGAATAAGTACCGAAAACTTTATTGAAATCGGCTCATTAGTATATTTTTAGTGAAATTTAAGAATTTGTGTATAAATTTGGTTAAATTTTCCTAATGCAAAGTCTCATAGTTAACCGGTTTGCGAGTGTAAACAAGTTTAAACCACGATTATCTCAGGGTTTTGCCTACACAAATACTTTTTAGATGAGAATTTTCTACAATATTCTTATTAATCACACAAAGATTATCACGGTTTGATAGGCTACAAGTTTCGGACGTTTTTTATTGACTCATGTTGCTTTTTGTCAAAGGTTCGGAAAAATCCTACCAAAACAATTGGGTCAAAATGAACCTCCTGTAACAGCATACATTGCAGCACATTTAAAGAAAGAATATACTAACTCAACTGCAATAAACTTTAGATTTTTAGAGGATATTTACTAGGCTGGGTGTGGCACGAAGACAGATTGGGGTGAAGAAGATTGTCTTACATCAATCTTCCAAGTGAGGACAGTCTGCCTGCTTCGAAAATCCTTGTCATATCTAAAGGGGGAGTAGAAAAGTCTATTCGAAATCCTGGCTTTTCAACTGGACTTGAACACTGATCATTGGTGCCGCTGGTAAAAACGCAACTATCTCAGCCACAAACTGGGCTCGAACACCGATCATTGGCACTGCTGGTAAAAACGCAACTATCTCAGCCACAAGACAGGCCTTGAAAATAACGTTATTGATTCAAATAGTTTATTAAACATCTATCTGAATGTTTTTGGAAACCATAAAAAGGAAATTATATCCAACATTCGTGAAGAAGGGGGAAACAAGGTAATTACTGTGATGGCTAAATGCTATTTTAAATAAAATCATTTTTAAGACCTACAATAACGACAAATGACAAACTAGTTAATTTAAAAATATCTTTTTCTTAACTACGCTAAAAAGGAAATGCCCTAGTGTCTGCGATATTACCTGGGCGCCATATGCATTTCTGTAGCAAAATTCAGTTTCGTTGGAACGTTGAAACAAATTGGATAATTATAATGTACCATCTTTCCCATTGCATTAGGCAGTTTGATTGATTGATTTGTTTAGCGGCATATCAACCCTTGATGGGTCATTTAATGCCGAAATCAGTTTATAATCCCCAAAATAGTGTCTTGTGACTGGTAAACGGTTATTTTTTTTTTTTAATTAGAGTCTTGCGACTTTGGTAAACGGTTATTATTTTTTTAATTAGAGTCTTGCGACTTTGGTAAACGGTTATTATTTTTAATTAGAGTCTTGTGACTTTGGTGGCGCCTGTTTGGGGGGTGGTCTTACCCCTCTGCAGGGCATGCAGTCAGCATATTCTAGGCCCCAGCCAACAGGGCCGGCCTCATTTGGGGGTCCTACCCTTCTGCAGAGGATACAGTCGGCGTATTCTATGCACTAGCCAACAGGGCCGGGTCCTATATCACTAACGGGGCTGTTATTAGGCATATTTGGAGTATTCTTTGATCAGTGTACCTGATTAAGCAAAATAATTCAGTCACTGACTGTATGTTTATTAAATGTTTCCTATTTCTTCTTTTTCAAAACTAACCATCACAGCGACAAGTTTTCTGTATGAATTAAATCATTTCAGAATTAATGTAGAAATAAAGCAACTGTCGGTTAAGATTCTGTTTAATGTTTACTGTTTAGCAAACCTGGAAATGCAAAGAAAACTGGACCCATATTCGAATATTGGGATGCCCGCCATTAACAAATTAACAGACACAAAATAAGTTTCCAGTTTACGTACATTGCCATAGTTGCATAAAGACTAGTGAGTGATGTCGAGTATCAATTCGGTCGGATATCTAGTGTCGGATTCACATGGTGGCAGTGATAAGTGAATCTGGCGCCGGATATCTGACCGGATTGATATTCCAGTACATCACTAATAAAGAGAGACACAAAACAAGAGTCCAGTTTAGCAGTCTATTTAAACTGTAAATCGAACATCCTCTGTCATAAAGACGGACACAAATGGTCCAGTTTTGGATTATATGTACATTGTAAATCGGACCACCATTTTGAGACAATTCACTCGCTTCCACTTTCAGAGTTACTTTTTCTCAAAAATGAAACATTTCCGGCATAGGCGCCAACTACATGGGGGCTGGGATGGTATCAGGAAAAGTACCCTTCAGAAAAGTGCCCAACTGAAAAGGGGCACATCACGAATTTATCATGGGAGGAAAAGTGCCCATAAAAACATAATTTGATTAATGAATATTTGTGTTTTATACACAAAGATTAGGGCCGGGAAAATTTTATAAGGTTTTATTCTAGACTTTTGGCACAACTTAATTTAATTAATGAATATTTGTGTTTTTTACACGAAAATCTTATGTTTTCTTCTAGACCTTTGGCACAAATTAAAGGCGAGGTCAGTGTACCGAAATACAGGTACATCTACATTTAACTACTGATGGTATGTGTACCTCAGATGCGTTAGTTTAAGAGTGTGTATGCGTGCGTGTGCGTCCGTAAAGTTCAATGTCCATAGTTGAAATCTGTCAAATCTACTGGGGAAAATCTTATCTTAACCCAATCTTTGAATTAGGGTCGGAAATGAAAGACGATATTCAAGTGGCGCCAAAAGGTACAAAATATTTTTCTATTTTTGTCAAATATTCGATCGTAAAACATTTTAATTAAATAAATAAAATAAAAAATTAAATAACATTACTCGAGAAAATAACCAAAAACTAGCTATAAAAAGTTGAAAAAAGATATATAAAACACTAAACATTAATTAACTTATTATTGTAAATTGTATTAGATTTATATATTTTTATTCTATTTCGTTTTAAATCACGTCTAGTTACTCATTTTCACCTTTAAAAACGAAACACGGCCGAAATGTCCAGATTTGAAATATTGGCGGCTGAGTTGTCCACTTTTACCATAAATTCGTGATGGGCACTTTTCCTATGGGAAACTTTGTCACTATTAATTTAATTTGTTTTTAAAGTACACGGAATATATTCAGAACGTATTTTACATTGAATTTAAAACATTTATCGCGAATTTAATCCATTTCGAACATTCTTTTTTTTTTTAAATATTGAAGGTAATTATGGACTTTGATACAAGCATGGTAACCGTTAAATTACTGATAATACGTATTTCTATGCAATTAATTCGAATAGCTTCAACGTAATGTTTTTTTTTTATTTGAGCCCCCCCATGGGGAAAACTAAAAGTCAGCGCCTATGAATTCCGGGATAAACGAAGTCCAGATTCAGTTAAAGCAGATCTAACTACATAGGGAAAAAATACATTTTCCTACAAAAATGCACTGGTTTTATGGTTTAGGTTTTCTAAACCGAATCTTAACCCAACGCAGCGACAAGATTCCTGAATGAGTGAATTTAAATCGTTTCAGAATTAATGTAGAAATAAATAAAGCAAGCATCAACTCTGAAATCCAAACATTATTGTCCACAACAAGTGTTTTGTTACCCAGAAGAAAAGGCTTACCTTAGATATGGGGAATGACAGTTGTTTTAAGCAAAGTAAGTCTTCGAGAACATAACTCCATGTTGTTGGCATTTTCTACGAAATATTTCGTATTCCATTCACTGAATGGCGTTAAAGAGTCAATTTTTAAGGGATAATTCATTGGCATAAATAATGTTTTGTCTCTAATATTTAAGATACGGCCGCGATAATTAGTATTTCACTTCAAATTTTCTTTTCCTGTGACCAGATTCTTTTAACAGCTTTCTTATTTCAATCTTGATCATCCGGGTCTGTAAATTCGTGCAAGTTCTGTCAACAAACACAGCTAGATATTTATTTTAATTTTTAATAATTAAGTTCATCTTTGAGCGTAACAAGAACAAAAGACATTTTTTTTATTAGCCTTATCTCATAACTTTTAATTTACCTCACACAATGGAACGTGCAAAGACCAAGAAAACAGGCTATTTTGGATATAACCCTCCTTAAAAAGGCGACCTAGAGTCGTGTGCTGTATAGAGTGGAGACAGTTTATTCCCCATCCTAAACCACCGAGCTTGTGTCACTTTTGCCAATGTCCCGGCAACAGTTTCAATGCTGTAGAGTTTGGGCATAAATAATACCTGATAATATCCGTTTTGATTGTGTAATGTTCCACTACTGGAAATAATACAATCTTGATATGTTTGGTTTAGAAGAAAATTAAATTTCTATAAAATAATGCTAAGGGTGTACTTATTTATGGGCGATACTGTAGATAGGTCGACCCAAATCTTGAGCGGAAAAACCTTATTTTAAAGTAACACAGGGTCATATGTACTTCATAGCACTAGAATTGACAAAAGAATTAAGTAAAAAAAATTGTTCAACGAAATTTATCACGGAACAAATAAATTTGATCTATTATTTGTGAAATTTTGTGACTATGTTCTTCTCCTCTTCCTAAACGGTGCTTTGCAGCCAGAGATAATGATTGAAGGTACCCCTACAATGTGCAGGAATAGAGAGTACCAAAAAGAATCCGGGTGATTTGTAACATTTTAAGGGTCCTAGAGGGTGATGTTTTATTTACTATATGACTATAATGCTGAACTAGACCCTTAGTTTGAAAACGCCAAGATGTCATAATTATGTCATAAATGAACATTTATTCTGACTACACTTACTCTTTTTTACATGACATCATATTCTGACGGCACTATTTTTTTGTAAGTTATTTTTTTTTTACATCTTAACCGTTTTTCCAGAACACGAAATTTGGGAGTGGTGGGAGGTTTCTATTTTCGATGTAACTATACTGCTGAACTGAACCCTTACTTTCCTTTCGTCGTATGAAACTACGGCTTTCAAGTATTTCGGTTACTTCCCATTACTTCATTGATAAGTCATTTTTCCATAACAGGAATTTGGGAGGTTCTGTACGGGTCAAAATTGAGAGGGAACTTTTATTTTTCACTTTTAGTGGTCAAAATCAAGGGGGAACATTTTTTTTTCACTTTTAGGGGTCGAAATCGAGTGGAATTCCTTTTCCATTTTTTGGTGTCAAAATCGAACAGGACATTTTTTTTCACTTTCAGGCATCAAAATCGGAGAAGATTTTTTTCTCACTTTTAGGGGTCAAAATCGAACGGGAACGTTTTTTCCCTTTTAGGGATCAAAATCGAGGGAAATTCTTTTTCATTTTTAGTGGTCAACATCGAGATGGAACTATTATTCATTTTCAGTGGTCAAAATCAAGCGGGAACCTTTTTTTCTCTCTTTTAGGGATCGAAATTGAGTGGGATTTTTTTCTCACCTTTAGGGGTCAAAATCGAAGGGGGACTTTTTTTCACTATAGTGATCAAAATCGAGGAGGAAATTTTTTCCCCTTTTTTTCTTTTATAGTGGATTCCCAAGGAGAAACAGTGTTGTTATATTTGCAGTTACCCCCCCCCCCCTCCAGTCAATGCTGGGTATTATTGCTAGTGTGGGATGCCCGTATTTTTATGTACATAACCAAAGTATTTATAATACAAAACGTGGTTCAAAGTTTAACCAATCATTTGACAAAGTGGAATAATAATAATTATATTGATTTTATTTGGATAACAAAACAACATGGGAAAGTCTCCTATTTGGGTTTGTAAACTCGTGTGTTTGGCAATAAAGTCCATGGAGTAATCATTTGTGTGTTCAGTTCACTGTTTCATATTTTTATCATGTCATTTCGTATAAAAACATATGTAGGTGTGAATTGTAAGTTGAACATCTAGTATTTCAAATCTTTAATAAAGTAAGAAGATTGTTGAAAATTGTCATTTTTTTCCAAAAACTGTCCTGAGATTGCAAAGTCGCTTCTTTACCAAAAACTAATTCAGCTGGAGTACAAGCTAAATCTCTTTTCACCGTGTTTTGTATGGACAGAAGTACAAGTGGTAAATTTCCAATCCAATTTTTGGTATTCTGTCTCATAGTTAAAGCTGTTTTAAGTTGTCTTTGTAGTCGCTTGAAGATGGGTGATCAACGGATGTCGAAATGTGTTTGGTTCCGAATAAATTATTGAATTCGTGGAATAGAGCTGGCTGGAATTGTGTACCTCGATCAGCAGTAATTACATTAGGTATGTAACGGATACATATGTATTTTTGCCCTCACACACTCAGGTCATTTAGTGAAACCACTTGACACATATATATTTTCCTTCAGAACACCCAGGTTTTTGATTTTATCAAAACCAAGTTAATCTTTCCAAGTACACACGCAGATAACCGAATTGCAGTACATGAAAATATAGCACTTGACTCGAAATATGATACACATTGTAGACCAAATGTCTAGCAAAACCTTGTATCTTGTCATCTTCCATTTCACCTCAGAACATTAACAACCACTCCAAAAGACAACATTTCGACCAGCCTCAGACCTCCCACCCACCTCTTCCTATAAGAAGACAAACTATTTTTCATCTTTGTTGAGTCTAGATTTGTTGCCTAAACAAATCTATGGCTGTTCACATTTACCTCAGAGACGTGCACCTCTCACCTTCTACGTACGTACGCATTCATACATACACACACTCTCTCTCTCTTAACATCTTCAACACACGATGACCCTAGTAAAGTAGTAAACCCAACTTTACAAGAATTTCTTCTTTCTTCTCTATAGATGAGAACTACCTTGTTGTTATGCCTTCTGTAATAAATATACTTATTATTGTTACATCCTTGACTACATCTTTATTTCATTGCATCATTTCCATGTGCAACCTCTCCATGCATTTTACTCCATACTTTTACTGCAGGCACAAACAGAGAAAGAATGGAACATTGAATCTTCTTCAGCGAACATCGTTAACCTTACTCTTTCTACCTCTTTAGCATCAGCACTCGGTCCCTTAGTACTATTACTACTGCTGTTACTATTAACTTCTCTGTCGTTGAAATGTGGGTCTATTGTCGCAGTATCTGTCTCGGGGCTGTCTTTGGTTATACATAATAGATTGCATTTGTTTGGTCAGCCATTCTACTGTAGATTGTATTTGATGGAATTCACTGTCCGAATGTTGTGTCATGGTGCACATGAGATTTTAAATTGTGTCCTTGTAGTTCGGTTTGAATTCTGTCTTCCATCTCCGACAGTTTTATAATCCTTCTTCATTGGCGCCAAAATCTGTGTCATGGTAGGAGGTAGTTTAACCGGCCATAGCCTCATCAAAATTGTGTCTGACATGACATTATTACCCAGTAAATGTTTCATGTGGTGTAGCAACTGTGAAGGTGTTATATCTCTGATTTCCACGTTGTTGAAAAGTTCTCCCAGTATGCTCTCATTTGATTTTCCCATTTGTTTTAATATGGCCTTCTTAAGAGTGTTAAAAGGGTCTTCTTCAGGCATTTCTGATAAAGGTTCAGTGACCATGTTGGCTACTTCTGATGGAAGCTTCTCCGCAACATATGCATAGCGTGCCCTTTGGGATGTTATTTTCCTCGCTGAAAATATGGTTTACAGTTGGCAAAACCATGTATTGATGTCATTTATGTTGAATGCGGGCAAATTTGGTGTTATCGCTGCCTGTGTAGGTCTTGTATCATTGTTAGATTCCATGACTTGGGTGTCGTGATGACTTTATTGTCACTCCTTTTTATTCGTTTTATTTATTTATTCAGAGTTATTTATTCGTCCTTTTTAGAAAGTTGGAAAATCGCCAATTTGTGGGGATAGGGTCACCTAATTGTAAGGATAATATGGCACTACATATATCTCTCTACAATTGTAATTTAATTTCGGCCTTGTTTATGAGAATTAATTGTTTAAAGATTTGTCCAAGTTGTTTTATAATTGTTTTTAAAAGTATTTAATTGAATTTGAAGATTTTGTTCGTTTTGAATGAAAGAAAAAGCCACCAAAGTTGTCTGTGATGTCATTCGAGGGAGAATCTGACAAGACAAATCGCCATTTTGTAAAATTAGTTTATTCTGGCATCCATCTTGTTTTTTTTAGTCTCAGAACTATGAACACGTGACTTTCTTTATTTTCATTGTAGCCAATCGACAACTTGTGTATCTGGTATAGGCCAACTGGTGGCCACCAGATATTAATTCATAAAACACTTGGCACGAATATTTAGACTGAGAATTAATTTTCCAACAAGAAGATACGTCTTCAAAGTAACTCAGAGATATTTTGTATCGACAAGAAGAGAATGATCTTCTTTGTTTTTACAACCTGTTAAAATGTTACTGTATGCAGGATTTTTCTCCTTTCTTTTCTCGTGACTCATTTTGAAGAGTCTACACTGTTTTCCAACGGCTCCTGAAACATTCGTTTTTTTCTGAACTTTAACAGCTAATGGTCGAACCAAATTTGTTACCTGAACTCAAGCAGCCATTACTTAGATGTTTCTTCCCGACTAAAAATGCATAGAAGTTTGGAAGCATGTGTTACCTGTCTTAGCTGCTTAGATGGAAATGTTTATGCGACTTGCATCAGACGATACGAACTGTGATTTTGAGGTAAGTTGCCTTTGATTAAATATGTGTGGTGCCTAACACATTATCCTTTGTTGAATTTTAGGAGTGAGTGTTTCTTTAGAATTATCTACCTGAGCGATTCTTTGTATACATGCGAAAAGTCATCTTGTTCTGCTTGACTCTTAAGCAGTATTCTGTGATATAGAAATTAACATTAAATTTGTATATGTTCAAGGAAAGTATTTTATCGCTTAAGAAAAATACAAAGATTTTTCACGTTCAAGGGTCAACCACTTGTGGGATGCCCATATCTCTACGGTCTGTTGTCATTGTGGGAAGTATCAAGTTTTATCATGTTTAGTCATCCATACTACTGCTGCTGTCTATGCAGAGGAAGGATCAATGTAGTATCTGTGTACTCTGTCTATGATCACAGTGTAGTATCTGCATGCTCTGCCTAGGATCTAAGTGTAGTATCTGCACACTCTGTCTAGGATCTAAGTGTAGTATCTGTGTACTCTGCCTAGGATGTAAGTGTAGTATCTCTAGCAGAAGTCACAGACAGAGAAACAAACAAAAATGTCATACTATTGATAGATTTTAAGTTCAACTTAACATGGCACAAGGAAGTATATTGCATCAATTTTCCAAGTAGAGAAGGCTTTATGTCTTCCGGCTCATTATTTATTAATTCAACTTTGGTTACAAAGTATTTATAATACCAAATGTGGTTCAATGTTTAACAGACAATTTGACAAAGAGTGAATAATAATTAGATTGATTTTTTCAGATAACAAAACAACATAGGAAAGAAAGTCTTCTGGGTTTGTAAGCTTGTGTGTTTAGGAATAAAGTCCATAGATTAATCATTTGTGTTCGATTCACTGTTTCATATATAACAGTATGTGAAAGTGTGTGTATGGTAGGAAGTTCTTTAAGATTGCGTAAGTTAATGTAGCAGTTGCAATAGGTTGTAAGGTGTTGAAGTTATAAGGATTTGTGGTAGAGGAACGTACTCACAGAATGTTGTAGTGTGTGTAGGTAAGTGTGGAGTGAAGGTATTCTCCTTTACGTGATTCTGTAGTCGGGCCGAAGTAACGTACGGTTACTGTAGCAATAGCTTCTTGCGTCTATAGTAAATTCAGTTGTAGATTTGTGTGGGCATCTGAAGATTTCACGTCGATTGTCTGTTGTTAAGATTATCTGTTCTT
>VCCN01004182.1:5366866-5377736 GCA_006491835.1 Architeuthis dux | reverse complement strand
GGCAAGAACAAAGCGAGGGCAGGGAATGAGAAAGAGGGTGACCGACTTCACTAAAACACCCAATAATTAACACCATCAAAATGGAGCTCTTTCATCTTATAGCAGACAAAACTGTTGGTGTCCAAACAATAAATACGATCATTGTTACCAAAGGGGAAAATTCCCAGTCCAATCAAACAATGTGTCTTAACAATGTATCTCACTGTACTCCTGAATGGGGCAGATACACGAATGTTTGTGCATGCAAAAGATTCAGTCCTGAATAGCAGCAAGTTATTGATGATTAAAGCAAATGACACAGATGTGATTGTTATTGCAGTATTTGTTTTGATTATATGAAGAAAAATGTTTTGGTGGCCATCTAGAAAAATGGTGGCCCTATTTGATTTTCAAATGGCTAATGTTAATTTCTTAATAAGCAGCCTAGAGGTGAACCACATGCAAAATTTCATGCTTGTATCACAAAATGAACGATTTTTTAATTAGCTGCCCAACTATGTCAACAGTAGGAGCTGCTGCTAATTGATAATTACTGAAGTGAACCAGCAGCAGCAGTCGTGACCTCTGAAGAAAACCAGATGGCTGACTGTGAGATTATTACAGCTGTGTTGTCTCCTCTTGAACCGGAAACATTATAATCATGTCAAATCAGTTTAAGCAGGCCTGTATGGTCATCCATAGGAAAATATACCCCAATGAAATCACAGCCAAAAACAACAAAAAAAATCATCTAGCAGTTTCGGTTTTGATTTTTTTTACATATGATTACCTACCCTTTCGGTACATCATATCAGAACATAATTAGAGTGATGGCAACAGAAATGGAGTAAAAATTTGAATTTTTAAAAATATGTTCAGAATGTATTTTACATTGAAGGTATTCAAAACAAATTTTTTTTAATGCAAATTTAATTTATTTCAAACATTCTTTTTTTAATATTGGGGGTAATTATGGACTTTGATACAAGCATGGTAACTGTTAAATGTTATTACTAATAATACATGCAATATGCAATTAAATCAAATAGCTTCAACGTAATGTTTTTTTTATTTTAGCCCACCCTTGGAAAACTAAAAGTCGGTGCCTATGCACAAAGCAAAAATACATTTTGCACGCTTACACACAAAAAGCCCTACTCTTTTAACCTTGAACCTTTTATTTCCAAAACTATCATTGAAAGAACTTTCAATCAGTGACTTCTCCCAAGACGAGCGAAGATCGTCTCGAAGACATTCTTCAAACCTGATAAAACTAATAAGAGGCAGAATTTTCTAGCCACATGAAAGGAAGTATTTTAATCAACAATACCTCGAGATCAACACTTGAAGAAAAAGGTAAGTTGCTTCAATTAAATATACTTTGCGAGAGCCGCACATTTTTTAGCAAAAAACAACGTAACATAAATTTATTCCTGATATTCTTGTGTTCGAGAAAAGTAGAAACATACTTGTTACTGATTTAATTTGGGGAATAGTAAAAATTCCTATCATTTTGCATAAAATATGTTCTAGAACGCAAGCCACTTTTTTGTATTCTTTAGATCGAATATTATATCTTTCCCTCATTTATCTACCCTCATACCAGTTAATGGAGAATTATTTTTGTTTGAGAATATCCAGAAATTCGTTTCGGTGTTGATTCAATTTGTGATACATTTCGTAAAGTGAATAACCTTGCACTTTGTAATTTGCTGAAATGGCAGAGTAGATTTTCCAAGCGATAATCCGGATATAAGTTGAAAATTACAGCTATTATTAATGGTTTGAAGATCAAAATGAATTTAACTAAGGACTTGCTTATTAGGCACAAAGAGTTTGTTAAAAAATGGCTAGATAAAATAGACGAGTTAAATACTGAAATTGATGATCTTTGCGTCGATAGTGATATCGATGAGAAGGACCAAGATTGATGCGTTGAAGGATCTATCAACGTTGACCTCCCACTTCGGGGTGGATGAGGGTGCGTATAGCCATGTCGGTGCCTCTGCCATGGCTGGAATCCAAAAAGTGGTTACTGCTATCACCCAGATGAACTCCAGCCCTTTGCGACCTAAATAAAGATGCCCTATCTTTAGCAGCAAAGATTGTGATAGAGATAAGTTCAATTTTAAGAATTTTCTTACTCAGTTTGGGAATTGTGTCGCAGGCGTTAAATCTAATGCTATTAAATTACAATATTTGAGAGGATATTTGTTGGATTACATGTTGCAGATTGTGTAACATCTAACAATCAGTGACGAGAACTATGATGCTGCTGTGAGTCTGCTAAAAGACAATTATTTGGATAGAGAATTTTTAAACAAATTGATGGAGCTAAACCGGATTTTGATCCTGAATTTATCAGAATTAAACATTTCTTAACTAAAACCCATGTTGACTTGTATGAACTAAAGAATTCATATCAAATGGATTATCTGAAAGAAGGTGAACCTGGTAATAAATAAATCAGTCATGCTGTATTTTCTAAAATGCCTAACATGCTAAAAAAGAAATTAATTCATACTGTTGGTTCGAATTATCCCTCTCTAAACCAGATCTTCGACAATTACAACAAGCTTGTGAAAACATTGGCAATTACCAGATTCAAATCTAACCATTCTAAACCAGCAAAGACAAAGTCCTTTGATTGTAGACCTAAGAGACAGTTTGAACGATGATAAAAAGAGTTGTTCCAGATTGGAAAATTTTGCGACCAATGTGGAAACTCGAACTGCACCATTTCATTGCGCACTTTGTAATGCTGATGGGCATGACTTACGCTGATGTTCTAAGTACAACACACATGACTCTAGACTGGCCAAATGCAAGGAACTTAACTTGCGTACATTGTGCAATGCAATGTGTCCCAAAATGGATAAGAATCAGAAACGATCCTTAGCTGCAAATGTGTGCTATAACACTGGCGTGAGAGAACAACCTTTCATCTTGCCCATAGTAAGTGTATCTGTTTCAAAGGGCAAACAAAGTTTCCAATTCAATTGCTTACTTGATACTAGTAGCCAGAGATCTTATTTCTCCAAATTTGTACTTAAGTTAAAGTGTGATGAATCAAATTTTTCTCCTAAAACCAAAAAGATTGAGTGAAGTCGTGTTGGATGTAGGATTGGACACTGGTCATTCTCGTTCTATACCTGTTCTTATAGATAATGATTTGGACATCAGTTTTAACATGGACAACTTTCATCAAATTGTGAAAAATCTTGAGAAGCAGAACTATAAATTAGCAGCTGACTTCGAAAAGGTCAGTAATTTTGTTCATGATTTGATAGGTGTGGACCATATCCAATTTATGAAGCCTATGCACCTAGTCACATGCATAGTTCTGCTTGGCAAGTTCCAACTGGAATAATACCCTTTGGAAACAGCATCCATTTTCTGTACCCAAATCAAGTGACACCTGTCGAGACTCCAAAGGAACATGCTACAAATAACTTTGATTCAATAATATCACAGTACTCTTCTTGTCCCAGTAGAAATGTCAGTTTTGTCATGACACCCAAGCACAGTTACTTTGACCCTTTGTCAGAAATGTTCAATGAATCCTCTTAGAATGCAACATAGACAGGATGTTTAGTTGTGAATCTTTAGGTTTGACTGAAGAACAGGAGTTAGTCAATGACTATGACAGAAACAAAATCAAGGAATATAAGGACTGTTTGCATCACGTCAAACTTCCCTGGCATGAAAAAAGGATCAATCTAGTACCTTCTAACCATGGTGTGGCTCTTTCTGTTTTAAACAGAGTTGTTAAGAAACACCAACAACAAGACTTATTCAACGTCTATAGGGAGGTGTTGGAACAACAGGAGAAGGAAGGTATTATTGAGCATTTTGAAGTTTCGCCAGAGGAATTTTCGAATTATATATGGATACCTCCTAGGCCTATTCAGGCATCAATCTAATGGGAGATATGCTTGAATTATTGTTATTCAACAAGTATGTCATGCTAGCGAATACACGCAAAGCCTTTCTCATAATAAGGGGATAAGCTTACTTGCTACCGATATAAAACCATTATATTTGGTTTTAATGCTTCTCCTTTCATTCTAAATCTTTGATCAAACATCATGCAAATAAATTTCCAAATGATGATTACACCGACATGTTGGAGAAAAATTTTGTTGAGCATAACTGTGCCCTGGAGAAAGTTTTGGAATATAGGTACTCGACTCTAGATGACACAATCCAAATTTCCGAGCCCTCTATTAATCCTGATGTGCGCTCAAAGAGGGGAGTTTTATCCCAGATTTCAAAGGTATATGACCCTTTGTCTTTGTATTCACTGTGCTAAGTTACACTTGTTCATAGTGATGTAGCAACAGTCCTTTGAAAAGGAAATTGGTTATCTCCTAAATCCTCAGAACGGTTAAGGATTTGAATTTATTTTTGGACGAAGAGGGCATTGTATGTTCTGATGGTAGAACTACCACCTGTGAGTACGAAATAATTCATCCTATTCTACTAGCAAAAGAACATCCTTTAACTAGACTGATTATTAATGATTATCATGTTAGATGTAAACATCTAGGCATTGCAACCACTTTGAACAAATTAAGGCTGTCTGGTTTCTGGATACTTAGAGCTGTAAAAAATGTTATATCTGGATGCTTCTTGTGTAAAAGATTTAATTCTCTTGCATTCAGATATCCCAAGATTACTAATTTGCCCAAACATAGGGTCAACCTTGTGAAACCTTTCCAACATACAGGTGTTTTATGGATTTTGGAATTCTCGACGGAGGTATACACATAGATATGGGTCATTCCGTGTCAAGTGGACCAGTGGTCCCCACTCGACCATCTCAGATTTTGCTCTAACTTTGCTCACATGTTCATTTGAGTTTGAAATGAAGTCCTGTAAAACTTTAGCCCAATATCTTTACTCGTTCAGTCACTATGGATCCAAGAACAAGGGCTACTTTGTTTGAAGCGACGAAGACCAAATTATTTTTTCTATTTTCAACTAGCAACCATCCCACAACAGGAACTTCTACTGCCCTGAAGATTTGTTCTCAGGGTCAACTTTATATGTAGATTTTGAAAATGTTATCAGCCTAGCTCTAGAAAGCATCTTCAGAAAAAGATGTTGAAGTGAGCTCCAAATTTCATTGGTATTTCCAAGAAGCCATTTTTAAGTAATCATTACTCAGGACCTAGCCAACTTTGTGTGCTCTGTCTTGCAAGGAAGAAACTGAATCTTTCTAGCTTTTCTAGATCCTGAGATATAAGGTCTCAAAAATGGGCCGAATTAAAAAAAAATGACAAAAATACACCCTTTTAAAGGCAAATATGTACATGTGGAACAATCTGCGCAATTGAAAAGAGCAATTTTTAAAATACTTGGGGCTAGATTTTCAAGTTGGTGTTTTGATTCTTTCATGTTCTAATCAATGGTTGAAATGGGGGGAGGGGATGCGGGGATACAGCATATACCTACATCACAATTTCCAGGTTTTTTGGATGTTCAATGTCTATTAATGGAAACTTTAACATATACCTAGCCCCCAAATTCCAATCTGACCTCATACCTAGTGCCTGAAACCCATTTCTATCACTGGTCCTAATAGAGCATTTTGTTTAATGACATCGTGAATTTGGAATTTCATTTATTTGTACAGTTCTTATTTATCTTAGGATAAAAGAGGAGAACTTAGTAGGCAAAATATGGGTGAGGATTAGGATCTGATAGAAGTATGCAGTCTCAAGACAGCTGTCCTCCCAGTGATGTCACCAAATACAGAGATTTGGGTTGGGACATTTTACCAAAGGTGCAATATATTCCAGTGAGGTCTTTAGTAAGTTCTCAGAATCATTCACCGGGAAGAGGATTAAGCTCTGAGAACAGTTAGTCTACTAGAATAGTTTGCCTTCGAGGAAACCCAACATACCAAGCCATTCAGTTTACCATAACTAACCTTAATCCAACAAGGACATACAGTTGCTGGAACTCGGAAAAATCATCATTTTGTTCACGTAAATGAAGAACAGATTAAAGTTAGCTGAGTTTCACGAGTCACAAGTTCTTTCGTAGCAAATGTTGGGATCTACATAGAGTTAAAAGTGCAACCAGGCCAATATGTGGCATGTTTTTGAGGGTTTCTCATGGATTGGAAACATTTGCAAGAATGAAAAGATGCATATATCACATTTATGCATCATCATGGGCCAGAGACAGCTTCACTGGCTATCCACACAATACTGTTGCTGGGTTCCAGAGCAGCATATCCTGACGACTATTGCTGCACCTACACCAACTGCTACAGGCAGACAGTACATAATACCTGCACAAACCTTGTCAACAATAGAAAACCTCTTTGAAAAACTTTAAGTAAATGTACAATACTAGAAAGTAGAAGAAAATGAGTAGAGGGAAGGTGGGGCCCGTGTACTGGAGCCATCAGGCGTGAGGATATGGATGTCAGGTAAATATGCATTTTTGTTATAAATATTATCTTTGATAGTTATGAATAAAGGGAATTTGCAGTGGATTATAAGCCACCATGGACCATGCAGGATTGCAAATAAATAAAATTCAAAATTTGCGATGTCATTAAACAAAACTTCAATGCTCTATTAGAACCGGTGATTGAAATGGATTTAGTTATAAGATCAAGTTGGAATTTGGGGTAACAGCAAAATCTGAGATAGTCGAGTGGGGCACTTTCCCGAAATTGGTCCACTTGACACGGAATGACCCATATATATATCGTTAAAAAGAGAATTTGCTCATCTTTCCAACAGTGCATGTTGTAAATTTGTATCTGTTGAGCTTAAAAAGCTACAGCCAAAAATGTGAAGTTAGGTATTCAGCATTTTATGGGAACATTTTGAGTACACAGTCCAGAATCTATAGATTGTGGAATTAGTTCTTAGAGGTATATACATAAAGAGAATCGCTTCAGCTTTCCAACAGTATATGTTCACAATTTGTATCTGGGTTTAAAAAGTTACATCTGAAAACGTGAAGTATTCAGCATTTTACGGGAAAAATTCAAGTACACAGTCCAAAATCTATGGATTGTGGAATTAATTCTTGGAGATATATCGTTAGAAAGAGAATTTCCACAGCTTACCAACAGTGTATCTTGTCAGTTTGTATCTGATGGGCATGAAAAGTAATGCCTGAAAATGTGAAGCTGGGTATTCAGCATTTTATGAGAAAATTTTGAATACACAGTCCAAAGTCTATGGATTGTGGAATTAATTCTTGAGTGAGGTATATACATATATATATTGTTAGAAATGGAATTTCACCAGTTTCAAATGCCAAATATTTGGACACCACGACGACCAATGCACAGGAATACCAGTATGCAAAAGATGCGGCGAAAAGTCCCAAAACCATAACCCATATGAATGCAACCAAACTCCCAAATGCGCAAACTATGGAATGATGTAGAATATGGAAAAAAATAAAAAAACATAATGAAAATAAAATATACACAAAACCTACCATTCCCAGAAGTGAGAAGAATAGTGGCGGCCTACACACAGAAGAATAGATATGCTAATGTTGTGAAGGAGCCAACAATCACAGTCACTGCAAGGGAACCAAACAGATATTAGACACTTGTCCCAAACTTGCTCCAACTGGGACCGAATGACTGGACAAAATTCATTGAAGAACTGAGACCCACTCTGATAAAGGAAATCCTACCCACAATTGAACCCAAAATCAAAAGCAACCAATGAAAAACCAAGGGGAAAATCAAGAAAAGAAAAAAACATCAAAAAACTAAAACCGACAAAATCCAAACCCAAAACAGGTTTGACACTAGAGACAGAAAACACTGAACAAACAAAAACCCCACCACTCCCCAAAAAATAAACCTAAAGAGAAGACTCATACCAGACAAGAACACAAACCCAACCAGAAAAAACAGACCAAAAAAACTAATAAAATCATCACCCACAATAATTAGATCAAACAGTATAGAGAAAATGGTCGTTGATCACCAAAACTACTAAACATAGAACCATGGCTCAAAAGCCAAATCATCCTAAAGACAGACATACAGGCAATTGCAATGTCAGCAACACTACATAAAAAAAACTAACAATATGCTCTATATGCATACCACCAAACAAAAGGATTACTGAATCAGAATTAGATAACCTAATCCAACAACTCCCAAAGCCATTTATCCTAATGGGAGACTTCAACAGCCACAACAAAATATGGAGAAGTAAAAGAAAGGCAAAACACTGATAAATAAAAGAAATCTATGCATATACAATGACAAAACGAACACCTAGCTTCATCCAGCAACAGACTCATACTCAGCTATAGACCTGACCTTGTGTGACCCCACCCCATACCACAACTAGAAAACTCACAATGATACCTGTGGTAGTGACAATTTCGCAATCATTTTAGAAAACTCGGGTCCAGAACTTGACGAAATAGTACCACATTGGAACCTCAAAAAGGCCAACTGGGAAAAATTAAAAAAAACTTTGCCATTCTAAATTAACACCAGAAGCCAACACTAACAATAAAGACCACCTCATCTACTTCACCAAAACACTTCATCTATAGCTAAGGAGAGCATACCAAAATCCTCCACCTCAACCAGATTCAATAAGCCATGGTCTAACAAAGATTGCCAAACGGCTGTGAGGACACGCTGTGCTGCATTAAGAAAATTCAAAACGAACCCCGCAAGAGACAATTTAAACCATTTCAAGAGCTAAAGCACGACAAACCATAAAGGAATACAAAAGAATCACTTGGAAAAACTACATATCCAAAATAAACTCTAAGACAAAAACAGTACGGGACATGATCAAAAAGATATCTGGGAAAAACAATAGCAGCCCACTGAAACATCTCACTGAACATAACAAAAAGGATATGACAAACCTCCTGGCAAACAACTTCTCACAAAACTCATCTTCCAAAAACCAAAGCAAAAAATTCCAAAATATTAAACAAAAGGAAGAAAGGAAAAAAATTAACTTCCATTCCCAAAATACAGAAAATTACATCCAACCCTTCTGTAGCACAATGGTGCATATTCGCATGTGATGCAGCAGCCTTTGCTGATTGGTTTCAGGAAAGACGATTACGCATCGAAATTGGCAACCAAATTAATAGCGTATGTTGCGTAGCAGTTGCGATTCATTGGGATAACATGCAGCATGCAATTTAGTGGATGCAGGACTTGCATTTTAGAATAGACAAATGCTGTGGTTGAAAACAAAAGAGTTCTTTAGTCACATTAGCAGTTTCCAGACATATATCAACAAAGCACGCAGTTGATTTGTTTGCAGGTTTAAGACAAGGAGAGAAACTGATGAACTCATGATAACTGTCAGTCACGCGTAACACTTCTCTATAACCAAACTAAAAAAAATCGATGGACAAAACTCACAATACGCCAGTTGGCCCTGACCAAATCCACTATGAATTCTTAATACAACTACCCAAAGTATTCTTCAACTACCTCCTTGAAATCTATAACAGAGGTTGCTTTGCGGCCTTTTGGCTAAGATCAAAGTATAGTATCTGTATTTCGAAACCGCCATGGCCTCGAAGTTCAGAGAACCGCGGTCCTTCGGGGGTACTTGTGGCATGCTCGGGTATCGTCCTGGGAGAAGTTGCGCAGGATATCTTGGCTGTGGCTAGGATCAAAGTGGAGTATCTGTTCTTCGAAACCGCTATGGACTCGAAGTTCAGAGAACCACGGCCCGTCGGGGGACCTTGTGGCATGCTCGGGTATCGTCCTGGGAGAAGTTGTGCAGGATATCTTGGCCCGCTGATCAGGAGGCGATCACCATTAGCATGCTCAGGATTCGTCCTGAGAAGCTTTTATCCCGGTCCTTGTGGCATTTGTCTCAGTGATTTTGGATTCTCCCCCCCCCAGTCTCTAGTCACAGTCCGGCACTAAATGACCCACAAAGGGTCAATGTGCCGTTAAACCCAAAATCAAAAATAACAAATCCTGGCTCAGCGGCAATGTCCCCAGTCTATGGAAACAAGCCACAGTAATCCCCATAACCAAACCTGCCAAAGACCCCAATATCCAAACACCAAAAAAAGATCCTTCGAACCCAACAAACTACCGACCAATAGCTTAACCAGCTGTATTTGCAAAACCCTTGAAAGGATAATAAACGACAGGTTAACATGGTATCTGGAAAAAAACAACTTAATCACAGAACTTCAATCAGGTTTCAGAAACAAAAGAAGTACCGTCGACCATCTGATTCGCCGGGAAACCTTTATACAAGAAGCATTCATAAAAAAGGATCACCTACCAGCCATATTCTTTGACCTAGAAAAAGCATATGGTACTACTTGGAAACACGGAATAATGAAGGACCTGAGAGACATCGCCCTGATTACAATGTCAACAGAACCAACCAAAGGAAGCAAAAAAAAACAATCATATTCAAAAAGAATATGCCACGCACATAATGTGAGAGTCCCAGAGAGAAGGAAGAAACAACAATCCATATTCCAGGGTATAGATGAAAGAATTAATTTGAAAAAAAGGACAATTAAGGAAGTTTTGAAAACTTTTCTAAAAATAATGAAAAAAATGACGAAAAAAGAATTGAAAGATATAACTGCTTACACAATATGAAAAAAAAATAATAATAGATATATACACAAAACTCACACAAGAAAGAAAGAGGGGAACAAAAAAAAAGAAAGAAATGACTGGCAGTGAAGAGACATTTCGATAGGGTGGCAGCATGAACATTTTTTCTTTCTTGCTTCAATTGTTAAATTTCTCTCTGTTTGGTGTTCCATGTGCTCGTTCTGATGAAACAGTAAATCTGTTATATTGTTTTTAAAAAAAAAAAAAATGATTAATATTATTGAAAATGTATATGTTATTTTTGTTTGAATTTACTAGTAGTGA
>VCCN01004182.1:5355893-5365980 GCA_006491835.1 Architeuthis dux | reverse complement strand
TAAGTGAAAAAAAAAAAAATTAAAAGAAAAAAGATTTGATTTATCACATATAGTTAGAATGTAAATTTGCACGTTTGTGGCTTTTAGTGTGTGTGTGCATGGGAATGCCAGATTGTTATGAATTTGAATGTCAGTAATAGTAAACAATGTTGCAATGACATTGACCTGAGGTGTCACTTGTCTAGAGTAACGTAGTATTGAAAGAGAATTTTCCTTTTTATGAATGAAGTTAGATTACTATATGAATTTTCACTGTAAGAATTAATCTGGTTTTGCAATGCAGTTTGCTCTTGGCGTTCAAGAGTTCAAATAAGTTTTATTCTGATATTAAGTTAAAGACCTAGGAGAGCGTTTCTCTCTTTGATTATTCAAGTACCGGTCCATGAAGGCAAGAATTGAGATTCGCTGAGGGCTAGGATGTCCCTTTTTAGCGTGAAGAAATGGGAAATTGATTTAAGCTGGTCTTAATCATATGTAATTGTTTGGGGGTATTTTGGCTAAGGAGCCTGAAAAAAAATGATGACGAAATTCATTTGGTGGCCAGGATGTCTTGTGAAATTAGGCAGAACCCTTAATGTGAAAAGAAAGGACCCTGGTTTGGGATATGGGGAATCAATTGAGCGCTATGTGGAAAATTTTTGCAGTTTGCATTTCAGAGGCGTGGGCAGTGAAATGTATTGGAAAGAAGTTTTGGAAAAAAAATCTTATAAGTGAGAGTTTCTAAATTAAAGGTGATTTAAAAATATATAGATATATACATATCAGAGCTATATGTGAATATTGAAAGATGGTATGAGGAGATAAGTTGAATTAAAAAAATAAAATTGTAGAAACCGATGTTAAGAGAAATAAAAGCAAATCCTGAGAAAATTAAACTATTAAAGTAATGCAATTAGTGTGTGATATGATGTGTTTGTTTGCGGCAGGGGCAAGATTGTTTTTCTGTGCTAATAATTTTAGTGGAATTTTTGAAAAACTTCTGGTGTTCAGTCAAATACTGGGAATGCAATCTCGCTTATGAATTAAAGTCATGCGCCGACACGAAGTTCGAGAGAGCCCAAAAATGTGGGGAGTGAATTCAGTCGCTTGTAGATTCTAGTAAGAACTAGCTGTCTGTGGACATAAGATGTTATTTGGTGTTGAGGCCAGGAGAGCCAAAAAAGAATAACATTGGATTTTAGGGCAAAATGAAAGCCCTGTGAGGATATGGATCATGGAAGAAAATTTAGGAGTTTTTCTTTAGTATGTGCACAGAAAGGGGTCTTGCACTTTGTAGTAGCAAATTTACACATATAATTAAGTTGTGGAAGAAAGAATGGTTTAAGAATAAGTTTAGGATGAAAGAAAGTGACAAAAGAAAAAAAAAGGTAAACCTGTTGAAGAAAACCTATTGAAAAGGACTAATGTACCAATTTTTGTTTAACCAATTTTTTTTCAAACATGATTTTATTTTTGTGTCAAATTGATCATAGGTGAGGACTGTTGTTTTTTGTGTGTTTTTGTTTTTTTCTCTTCTGGAGTGATGCTGGAAAAATACCCACAGGTGTATATTTTGAAAAATATGGAGAGGAGGAATGTTATGATATACTACCACAGGAGGTAATTTCCAGGTCAACACCTGTGCAGAAGTGGAAGTGACACCGGTGACCTCGGGAAAGATGCATGTGTGGGTGATGAAAGCAGGAAATGACACACCAGTGTGGGCGTTCGAAACCCCCATAAAGCTCAGAGACGTGATGGAACCTCGAGAGGCAGAAGAAGCTCAGAGACCCAGACAGAGGCTGACCGCCTAAGTCGGTTCTCATTATCTCTCTGCCACTCTTCATTCTCCGGCCACCACAAAAATGTATCTTAAGAAATAAAAATATGTTCTCATATTTTTACAAACAACTTTTGAGTCCTTCCTTGATTATCCAAGTTCATGATTTTCCATCCACAAATGAGCAACTCCACGACGAGACATTTCATGTCCGCAGAAAATGCTGATAGAACATGTTGACAGAACGTGTAAAACAGACGAGTATACAACATCTGGAACACAATGAAGGATCAAAACAGAGACAATTTTCTTGTAAAAGAATATACTGTTTATTTGTAATTCTACAGAAATTTTGTCAAACACAAATATTCCTATAAAATTGAGTGAGAGTGTGTGTCTAGGTAGGCTTTGGAGGTGACCACTCAATCCGTATCTGTGGGACACTCTCTCTTGTATTCGCTCTGTCAGTCTTATTTATAGTGTGGTTGTGTATAGTTTCCAAAGGTTAAATTAATTCATCTCGTTTATTCTGTATATTTAAAATTTTGAATTCACCAGTGCTCGTTTATTAAATTATTATTTATTTTAGTTATTTTCTATGGATATTTTGAATCCGATTTCCTTTTCATCTGAGTTACCCTTTGACTTTATCAAAAGTACCACGTTTGTTTACAAAAGTGTTAAGTCACTTGTTTTAGTTAGTGTCAATCTTTATATTTTGAACTTCCTCTATTTTCTTTTTTCCGTTTATCTATCTATCTATCTACATTTATGCACCCCTTGCTATAGTACAATACTATTGTCTTGTAAACATTTTTCTGTGATTAATTGCTTTGTCATCTGATAGTCTTCTTCGATTTTGATTAGTAACCATTTTATCTGTGTATATATAAGTGAGAGGTGTCACACCATCTCTTTGTGTATCTGTCTGTCTGTCACATTATAGAATCTATCTGAACATGGGCGCAGCCCAACCAAATTTGGCATGCATACTCAATGGACCTAGGGGAAGGTTTTAAAGTAAAAAGTTTTGAGAAAACTTTTTAAAGGTTTTTAGAGAGGTGTGCTATTTACAATGTAACTGTAATGGTAAAGTGGAACCTTACTTTCCGTCCAATATACATATATACATAAACATATCTTCTTATTTTATATGTTTATATATAATTCTTTAAGTGGTCAGAACTGAAAGGAAACTTTCTCCTTTAAGAGGTCAAACATGAAGGGAAAATCTGAAGTCTGAAAGCTTTGGTCTTTTTTTTTGTTTTTGTTTTACCCAACGTAGACGGGTACTTCAGCTAGTTTTTAATATTTTCAAATATAAAAAGTTTGTATTTTTGTATATATTATATGTTGTATATACTATAATTTTTGTTCATACTTATATATATTAGATACATAAACAAAAGGAATTTTTATTTAATACGTAATAATATTGAAGGATAAATAATGTAAAAATTATTATTTAAGAATAATAGCATATTCCATATGGTCGGCACAGCAGGCTGGATGAAATGTCAAGGGGGATTTGGTCCGTGGGCTGTGGTTTGCCAACCCCTGTCCTTGTTCTGATGGAGCATATGTGTTACTTCCCATACAGTGTTTCTACTTGCAAGCTCTTGGGACTGTTTCAACTGACCAATGAACCCATGCCCTTCGAATGAACTAGGTGGATTTTACCAGCAGTCCTACTTTTGGGCCACATTTTTTGAACCTGAAATTCATTGTTTGTGCTTTTTTGATAAGTCGCTCCAATGTGCCATTGATATCTATACTTGGTCTGCTAATTGGATGATTTGAGCATAGTATGTGTGCTGATTCCTTTAACCGTCTTATTCTCTAATGTTGTTCTATATTATTTTGAATTCATTCCATAGAGGTTGGTGTTTCCCTTCTCTCTCCACAAATGCCTAATTTTAAAGTTTCTCCACAAATTAAAGCTTTCCAACTTCCCTCAAGTCTTATTTTTAGAGAGTGGCTGGTCTCAGCTTTGTATTCCTTGCCACCACTGATTGGAATGTTGTATAAGCAGTTCTTAGTCCTGTTTTCTTTCAGTGTAGGTTACACTTTGGTGGGGAATCTGTAGAGTTTAATTTTCTTACACTGTTCTTCCTCATTTCAGGAGCCATCTTCACCAAAAAAGTCACGAGAATCCCTCCAGGTAGCATCAGCATGGCGAATTGATAACTTCTCAAAATCAGCGGACAGTTGTCAATCATATATTAAACCGGATACAATGCGTCTAAATGGAGATAATTCTGTAATTTTAATCCAGGATGATTCCAGTCTGCAAGGAAATGGTGAAGCAGATCCAAATGTTATCATTGTCAGTGATTCCGAATCGGAATACTCCCTACCTGACATTGAGCCATTTGACTCTTATCCTCATCTGACACAGTCCCCCACATCTGCCAGAAAAACCCATAAACTTTCTCCTCACACAGAGACAAAAGAACAGAATGTTATCTACATTAGTGAAGATTCACTAGATTCGGATTTACTTGACATCGCAAGCAGTGAAGAGGATCTTGAGCCTATATTAACCGACTCTGAAGAGATATTCAATGCAGGACATTGTAAAGATCTTAACAAAAGTTCACTAATCTCTATTCAAAGGTCTCACTGCAAAAGTACCAATGGCCGGTTGGACGATTCCGATAACAATTTCATTAAAGATACAAGCCAATATATATGTACAAATAAAGATAATGATCAAGGTTGCATTGCATGTACTTCTGCTTTAGATTCTAAAGCATGCCCTGTAAATAGTTCTTTACCATTGTCAATATCTGTTTTGCCATATTCCTTACAACCTTATACCAATGACACTAATTTAGGGGTCAAAGATTTAAAAGATCAGCCCCAAGTGACAGTGAAACTTATTCAGGCTTGCCTTGAAGAAGGAACACAATTTGCTCTCTGCTCGGCCAACATTTCCTGTCAGTATTTATACGCATTTCGGCCCACACAATGCTCACTTGAAAATTTGCTCAAATGGCTCCAGCAAAAAGACATTGGCTTCACACTCGAAAATGAAGACCTTTTACGACTGCCGTATTTTAAAGTTTATGGCCTTCTTAACGAACTCTTTCATTGCTATCCGGAAAATGTTTTAATTCTTTGGGATGCAGTATGTGAGAGAATGCTTGCCGTTCACCTTCATAAAAATGTCTTTTTGGACTTGGCAATGCAACTGGAAATCTGTTTGAGTGTTTTAGAAGGAGAATACTTCCAGCTGCAGGACCCAAAGAAGTGTCACATTTATCGTCTTATGGCAAACAACGAAACTTACTCCAATACCAAAAAAATAATTCAGTGCCTAAGCCAAGTTGTCATGATTCTTGTTGACACAAATTTAACGCTAGCTGAGCAGGTGTTGTGTCAGCTGGAAAAACTCCTGGAACTAGGTGTCGTTGTTAGTCTAAGAAATGGCACGATGGCCAAACGAATTGCAAAAGATCTTGTTGGTGCCTATCTTTGGATTCCCTACCTGAATTTTCGCCAGCGTTTTTTATCCACAATCCAATCTGACTTGATTCGATTTAAGTTGCTGGAAATACTTTTGGAGAAATACTGTGACGGGACAATGCTAGGTTGGAGTTATATGCCTGAAAGCATTGCGGATATTGCTAAGTCTTTCTTTCAGGCAACACCTATGAAACAAAATTTGCTTGATGACTCCATTGTTATAAGTTTGAATGGTTTACATAAAATGTCTCCGTCTCGAATTGAAGAACTTATAATGATGATTTATTTCGCTATCATCAGCTATATAGCGTGCCTCCAAGGTAAGATGGTAACTTTTGTACTTTATTCTCATCAGCTATATGGCTTACCTTCAAGGTAAGATGATATATTCTTACCTTCAAACAGGGCTCCCGAAAAACAATTTTAACCGTCCAGAAAGAAAATGTAAACCGTCCCAAAATCAAAATGTTGTTTCTTTACTTTGTTATTATTATCTTTATTTGTTAGTAGCATAATAAAAACACCATTAAAATGTTGAGGAAATAAATAATTATATTTCGTATAAATTGGTTTTAAACAAAACTGTAAAGTGATTTGTAAACTGTAGAGCTGCAACAATTGAATAGTTAACTATTAAATTAATCGCCAACATAGTCCTCTATCACAGTAAACTGAATATCTTTGGGTTGTGGACAGAACAAGACATTTGAAGACGTCATCTCTGGCTTTATTTTAATTTAAAACAATGTTTTGAACTTCAAACCAAAAGTATTTCTAAAAAAAAACGTTTCTACAAAATACAAAGAAATATGGGGAAAATAATTCATGTAAGCCGTGCTTCTGCACGAATGGCGGAAAGTAAGGGTCCAATTTAGCATTATAGTTATATTGTAAATAGGACACCACCCGAAAACATTAAAGAATCAACTTTGTTCAAACTTTCTGAGAAAACGAAGGTCTTATGGATTAAAAGCAGAAAAAATTACTTGCTTGTGAAACTATATACTTGTGGCGCTGGAATGGCCTGTGCTTAATAATCTGGCGCTGGTACGGCCTGTGCTGAAACAGTGTCGCTTTATCGGCAATGCTGAACCAGTGTCGATGAAACATACCTGTGCCCTGAAACTAATTTAACAGCCTGTTGAAAAAATACAATGGGCAGTAAATAAATTACTATAACTCTTTTAATATTAAATGTACGCTTGCTAAATTTTCAGTGATTATTCCCAATGTATCACATCCAGTGAAATAAAACCATGAAAAAGGTATTATTATCAATTGATTGGCATTGTTATGATTTAAATTTGTGTATGATTTAAATTTAAAGATGTATTTTTAGTAAATTTTTTTTATCAACTTTTGCAGACGCTATACATCATGTCTGTAGTCGTTGTCTGTTAAATAATGTAAATACAAGATCATGCTTCTACGTGTGATCAGGGCAGGAGTGAAATTTATTATCACACAGGGAGTAAAGAGTTAAGATAGTGTCTTTTGTACTTTATTCTCATCAGCTATTTGGCTTATCTCCAAGGTAAAGTGGTGTCCTTTTACCTTCAAGATAAAGTGCTGTTAATCACCACTACCAAAATTGTAGGTTATTCATGTATTCACACATTTATATGTATCTATCTATGTATACGGATTTCGCCCAGCCCTAACCGTTCATAGTAGAAACTTGAAATTTTTCATACACACACTCCCCTCAATGAGTAGGGAAATTGTTTTTTTGTTTTTTGAAAATTTCCCCCCAAAGTAGGGTTTTAGAGGGGGAGTTCAATTTTATCTATCTATGTATCCGGACTTCACCCAGCCCTAACTGTTCATAGTAGAAACTTGAAATTTTGTACACACATTCCCCTCAACAGTCAGTGTTTCTTAAGCTAGGGTGCACGCACCCCCAAGAGGTGCATAAGGCAATTGTGGGGGCTGCGAGGTTGGCAAACAAAACTTCTTTTTCGTTTTTTTGTGGATGTATACAACTTTTTCTCTTTCTCCTTTATGTAATATCTTAATACATACTTTTAATTTCAACATCTGATAAATTTTAACACTTTGTTATTTACACTTTCTAATATTAACTTTGCCAATTTTGACTTTTTGAAATTTAATTTTTTAGCCTTATGATTAAGGGGTCCGAGAAATATTTTGAAATCTCGAAGTGAGCCTTGAAAAAGGTTAAGAACCACTGAAAGGTGTGCACAGAAGTCAGGAATTTGATTCCCCCACCATTTTTATAGGATTGGAAAGTTGTCAGAGGTTTGTATTTAAAAAAGCCAAAAGTGGCCAAAAAGATCTAAACAGAGCTCAGCTTAATTGGCAAATTGGAATTAGGTTTCTCTTGCGAATTAGCTGTTAAATGGCCAGTAAGAACGAGGGTTAACACTTTGTGTAGGATACTGCAACTATCTTCAAAGTGTGCTGCATAAATTTTCCCAAATACACAAAAGATGTATTTCAAGCCTTGAATGTATCTAATACAAGTATTATGTCTACTCCGCTTCTGCCACAGAGTTGCCAATCTAGTGGTTTTATCACTAGACTGTGTGAGATCTCAACTTTTTTAGCAACAGATGGAATGAAAAAAAGGTGATGAGTACGTATATCATTATGCTGATATAAAAGTTTTGTTCATTTTTTCTAATTCATTACATTTCTATTGTACGTCAACTTACAGTACACTCCTTCATTAGTACTTCAAAATTTACTGCTATGTGGAAGCAGGATGTTGATCAAATAGTAAAACATGTCTCTTGCAACAACAATGTATATTCATATTTTAATGGAGTAAAGAGTTGGTGTGCCACGCACATCAAATACATTTCTTAGTGTGCAGTCATAAAATAAAGTTTGGGAACCAATGTATTAGGTTAAATAGGTTAAAAGTCCATTCTGTTTTTGTCATTAGATGGCATTAGGAGTGTTTAGTTATAACTAACTTCAGTCAAAAAGATCGCTTTTTGACTGTATTGTGACAGCTCTCATATCCGCATGCATTTAAACATTGTTTGTTGATTCTAACATTGAAGATGGAAGAAAACGCATCATTTTTGGCATATTATGTTTCTATTTTTAAAAAAAAAATGGTAAAAATGTGGCTCAAACACAAAAAAGAATTGTGCAATTTATGAAGATACTGTTAAGGTAGGCACACATTGCTATCACAGGTTGTCTCCAAATCGTCAACAGGATGAAACTGCTGTCGGCTGACTGTGTCAGCGAAACATCGGCTGTCCATCAAGAACCTCCCCATAAGTTAAGCAAATATGTTACTTAGACATAATAAAAATGTTCTGTTTTTCAACAAATTTTGACAGACAATGGAAAGTGGATGCTTCAGATCAGTTTTCCAAACTCTGTGTCGTGACACTTTAGTGTGTTGCCGAAATCTCTAGGTGTGTCGTGAAATTAAGTATGATTTTGTATCTTTCAAAAGATACTTTTCCTAGGTCAGTTGAACTGCTGATGTTAGATATTTAGGCAGCTGTAGGCGGGGGTTACAAATTTGACCCCCACAGGTGTTGAAAGTCATAAACGGGATATTGACTAAACACTAAGCTGCAGGTGGTGGGCTGGAAAACCAGCGTGGGCATTCGAACCCCATAAAAGAGGTGCTCTCAGAAGGTAGAGAGATCACCTAGGCTTGGGACCAAGACAAGACAAGACAAGACAAGACTAATTTCCCTGCTGTCTAAGAAAAGTCTGTCGGCTCTCGTTATCTCTCTCCCACTCTTCATTCTCCGCCACGACACAATGTATCTAATGCAATAAAAATATATCATCATATTTTTATAAATCAAGTGTCCAGTCTTCCTTTTTCTCGAAGTCCAAGATGGCTATACAACACTGGGATGACACTATATATTTGGCTTGGCTAACAAAACGTAAGTAATGTGTTGCAAAAAGATTATGTATAAAAACTGTGTCGCCAATGCAAAAAGTTTGGAAAGCTCTGCTTTAGAACAATGCGGAATGCAAGGGAAATGAACCACTAGTAACTGGCCTTCATCCTGTTGATACTGGTAGGATTTGAAGGGAATACTCTACTATGAGCTCCTTTTAAAGAACTAAACGATTGATTCAAACAAGTACTGCTGCCAATTAGACCAATGAAGGCAGCAATCGACAAAAAGCGTTTTCCTTGAAATAAGGAAACCATGTCCCTTGTTCAAACCCTTTTTCTCTCTCTTTCCAACCAACATTTTGAACAAACTGAGTGCTGTTTCAACATCCTGAGGGGGAGGAGTCTGTTCTCCGCATTCCTTGTGACTACTTGACCTTTGTTGTGGAGTGGAATAGCAGATAATGGCACAGAAAACAGAATCAGCGAGTTTCAGACAAGGCTGCTTATGTTCACTTTTCACTAATGCCCTTGGGAAAGGCATTAATCCACTTCTACCCCTCAGCTCAGGTAAATAGAAGGGCTGTTAGAGCCCTTTAGCCCTGTTAGGTAGTCAATCTAAGATGTATTTTTTACTAGAAGGGAGTACAAGAAACGGATAGGCCACATATGGTAGAAGTAAATAGGAGTAGACTGAATATCAGAAAATTCTTCTTTAGCAATAGAGTGGTGGGACTTTGTAATAGGTTACTGGAATATGTAGTGCTATCAACAGATGTAAATGATTTTAAAAAGAATTATGTTGTTTATTACACCACCGCAAAATATCTGTCTCTCTGTCTATTGTTTTTTTTTTGTCTAAAGTTTATGAAACAAAGGTCAGTTACTTTTAAAGAAAAAGTGTATAATAAAAGAAATGATTTATTCAATGTATAGATTTTTCTTTATTATTTATTCATTATTTAATCCTGTATTGTGAATGACATTAAGATTTTACCAGGGCTGTGGAGTCGGAGTCG
>VCCN01004182.1:5333323-5344319 GCA_006491835.1 Architeuthis dux | reverse complement strand
AAAAAAAAAAAGGGACAAGTTGTTGTGGTTTTTATGCAAGTTGTCCCCTTGAATAAAAACAATGAAGTTTGACCAGTCGGTTATTGGTTACAAAATTGTTGGTCCTGATCCAGTCCTATTAACTGGAATCCACTATACATTTTTTAAATATTTATTTCAGACTATCGTCTCCATGTTTGCTGGTTTAACACCTTTCTTTGGCGTTCCTCATGGATATTTTGCATCCAGTGGTTCTTAGTATTTTTTCTTCTTGTCTCCTCAACTGGAACAGCATTTAGCTAATACTACATCTGTCCCATAATAGTTGTTACATTTGCATATATAAATGTATAAAAAAAGTAACAACTATTATGGGACAGAGGTAGTAATATTTTATTTTTATTAGATGAAGTATTGTAAACCATTATTATTAACTAGAGTATTACCTGTCATATCTTGGAATATACTTAAAAGCTTGTAAATTGAAGTGATTTTACAGGTAATAGACACAAGCTATGAGCAAATGTATTTTTCACTATATTTTTGCAAATCCAGTTAATTATTAAATTGATTGATTTTCATCAAATCCTAATTAGATAAATGCTAATTTGGGGGGGGGGGGAGATATTAAATTATAGATTTTAAATTGTTCCCCCAACAGACATAATAAGAAACAGAATGTGACATGTAAAAAACAAAAATCATATAAAAGTGATATTCAAAGCATCTAAAAATATATATCTAAAAGATGCACAATGGTATCATTTGAATCAACAAAGTTAATGATTTACTACAGCATGATTCTGTAGGCCATTCTATCCTTTTCATCAATCCATAATTATTTTTGTGCAATCTTTCTTGATGGCAATTAGTTTATGAATTTAAATTATTGGATTAGCTAAGATTCGTTTTACCAGTAAAAAACAAAAACTGTATTAAAAAGATTTTCCAAAGAGATTTGTTGTTCTTTCAATCAATAAGACCTGTTACCTTTTGTGAGTCTTGAATGGTTTTAGTAGTTTAAACAGCATAGGGCTTCTGCCATTTTAAAAAATGAATAAGAGAATTCATAAAAGAAATAAAAATAGGACCAAAGGGAAAATCATTCATGTAAACCGTACTTCCGTAAAAATGGAGGAAGGTATCGGTCCAGTTGGGAAAAGTATTAATTCCTTGTGGGCAATAATTCCACCCTAGAAATAATTCCGAACGCAAAGGCAGATAACTATGGTGGAAATTGCAGAATTAATAAAATAAAATTTTTTTTTAAGATACTCCGGGATATTATTATATTTTTTTTTTTTAATTCTCAGATATTATATTGTTAAGACACTGTTATTATATAAAAATAACATTTTGCGTAACAGAAATTTCGGAAAATGTTGATTTTTACAAATAATGGAAAACTTTTCACGCTGTAAATTTTCTCAAAAATCTCTAATTCTGTAGATTTTTCTCACGGAAAGTTTATATCAAATTTTTTTCTCCCAATCTTTCTTAATAGACACAAAGATTTTGACAATAAAATAATATTTTTTACAAGTTTGAGGGTTTTTTTTTTTATCTCAGGTGTTAAGATTCTGGTGGAAATCTTTGGCCATACTACCACATTAAAATGTCACTTTTTTTCTAAGTCAATAACAACAGAAAAGTCTTTTCATGGTACAGATTTTAAAATGCTCATGATTAGCAGATACATATTAAACAGAAACAACTACATATACTCATATTTACAATTCAGGAATTATTTTGTCTAATGTCATGAATATATATATGTTATATATATGAAAAATATATGTTATATATATGAGTATATGTAATTGTTTCTGATTAATATGTATCCGCTAATCACACTAATTTCAATAACAACTCAATAATCAGTCTTAACAGTTTATTCTGCAATTTTCAATATTTTTATACACAAAATCGTTGACAAATTCTGATTTAATATTTATTATAATAGTTTAGACAAACTGGGTTTAGACAAAGTGAATGGGTTACCATTTAACTTAAGGATATTTGTATAATCTTAGTACATATTCAATATTTCTGGGGTGAATTTATTACTTGTAATGAAATGAAATTCCGGACATTTATCATTTAACATTTTAGTTTAGTTTAGCAATGGTGCTGATTTTGATAATTCTTAGTATATATTGTATTGACTTGTCATTAAGATTCAATGCTTATAAAAATTAGAGCTTCTCCCGCATTTTTCACCAATACATGCAATCTCAGATTTGGGTTGTGCTAACACTTTTAGGAGAAATTTTGAAAATATTAAACTTATGGGATGTAATTTTCATTTTAAAAAGGCATGTCCCAAAAAATTAAGCAGTCTTGGTTTAAAAAGGTTTTGTCAAAATAATTTGCAATTCCGCTCATATATAAATTTTTCATTTGGTGTTACATTTTTGGAGCTTACAGATATACCAACTACAATAAATGCCATATTAGGTATTTCTTTGAGGAAAATAGAGACAAAAATTCAAATATTTTAATTGAAATCATTAGTGATAGAAATATAGAAATAATCAGATCAAAGCTTTGCCCCATGGAACATAAAACTAAATGATTTAAAATCTTTTTATTTTTTTTGAAAGCGCTTTTAACAGGGGAAGCGACTCTGTCCATACAATTAACATAGTTATCTGCCTTTGCGTTTCAGAATTATTTCTAGGGTAGAATTATTTCCTGGACCCGTCCAGGATAGTGTTATAGTTACATTCAAAATAGATTTTCTTTTTCAAAACTGACGCTTTTCCAAAAGTAACGGAGGTTTTCAGCTTTTACTCGTAAAACAAATCTTGACCATTGGATTAGACACTATTATTAACCGTAAACAATTTCTTATTGTCAATGAATGAATACGTTAACCTTATTTTTATTTTTGTAATTCACAAGTTGGAGTTGCTTCCCCAACAACTCTCACGGACCATTTGTACTCTCTTTGAAAACGTATTGCAATAATTAAATATCTTTGAAAGTTTAATTGTGGTTACAAGAACTGCAAGAAAATAGCATACAGTTAGTAGTAAATGAAAAAATATATATATACTTTTGCATACGCACAGAGGATTTCTGGGCAGTTTATGCCGTGTTTACGTTTTTGACTGAAATTTTATCGATTCCGCTATAATTGACGAATCTGTCACCAGAAGAATGAAGTCGAGTTTTAAAATTCTTTCAAAAATAGAATTGACCCCAGAGAAATTTGATTCGAAAAAACACTCAACTTAATTTAATGAGGAATTGACTGGATTTGAGGAAAATACTGCTTACACTTTCCACAGAAAACTTTGTGAAAAATGCATTTATCCCCCCCCCGTAAATAAATGCATTTTTCACAAAGTTGACGGGTGAAAACGGTTAAATAGAGTTTCTACCTCCCTCTAACACATCCACTGTCAGCGGTTTTACATTTTTAATGGATGAAATTTCAAGATTCTATCAACACCTACTCATTACTCGGGAGGTAAATCACATTTATGAATTACGCGCTACCGTACCTGGCGAAATGTATTGTATGTAATCAAACAAAAAATAATCAAAATTCTTCTGATAATATTTGATGAGAATCCAAGAAGGTCCAATGAGCATACACATAATTTAATGACAATTTAAAAAAAAAAAAAAGATTTCCAGCAGATATATTTAAAAACAAAAAGGAAAACAAAAAGTGTACACTGTATTTATTAAAAAAATCAACGAAAAACTTTCTAAACAGAAAAAAAAACGTCAGCAGGATCGAATAAAATTTCAACGGATTTAGTTTCTCTTGGAATTATCTTCATAGAAATGCAAACATATGTGTCTAGCCTAAAAAATTTAATTGAGATTTCTTAAAAGTAAAGGAATTGAAAAAAAGAATTTCCATACGATTTTCTTACAATATACCCTTCTCATAAGAAAATTGGGCTCAAATTTCCCAATGCAATGTCTACTAGTTCACCGGTTTACGAATGTAAACATGTTTTCAGACTCGGTTATCTCCGTTTTTATATTGTCTACAGAAATAATCTTTCGTTGATAAGTTTTAACAATCTTTCTTCTATTAAATACCCACATATTATTACGATACAATGTTTTAATCGACACATGTCGCTTTTTGCCCAAACTCCGAGAGAGTTGCTACAATTTACCGACATAAAACGAAAGATTGCCAAAGATTAAGCTCAATTAGTTGTCATTGTCATTATTTACGAAAAAAAAAAGTGTCCTCACCTGTGTTCTTTACGAAGTTACTGGATTTTCTTTCTGCAACAGTAAAAACGATATTTTTTAATTTTGTTGAATTTGTTAACTAAAAACTCATAATTTTACTTCTGAACTGATCGGAATACAACTGACCGGAACACAAGACGAGCGAATGAAAGAAAATGAAAATATGGCGATAGGGGAGATTAGTTACTCGTGTAAAAAAAGAACGTTCCTGTTTTTAAGACTTTTTTTTGGCAAAGTTTAACATGACTAAACACCGTATTCTTTTAAAAAGAAGCTAACGTTTTTTACTTTTTGTTTTGATAGGTTGATTTTGCGCCAGACTCGAAATGTATAGCTTGATTTAACTTTTTTAAACAAACTTTTTCTAATGTTTAAAAAGAATAAAAACGGTATCTTGGATACTCTTACGAGAAATCACACCAATGTTACAGGAAAAAGTATCCGTGGCGAATAAAATTCGTCATATTCATATTCATTGCCGTGTAATTTCGTAAGAGATCTTTTGGTGCATCTCCGGTCTGATAAAGTTCCAATAAAAACATTCCCTGCTCAGCTTTTTAGGTTTTGATAGATCGGAGGAAGTTTCGTACATTTACAGAAAACAAAGACGGCGATCAATAACATTTTAAATAAATGTTACGAACCAATTTTAATCCATTCGTATTGTACACAAGTAACGGTCATTTTCTGGTGTTTTAAAAAGGATTTTTAGAATTTTAATGAAATTAATAAGAAAAATACGTGAACCATAATAATTAATTTATTTACAAGATTCTAAAAAATATGTGAACTATAACAATACAATCCTTTTCTAACCAAAGAAATTACCGTATTTACTTGTGTTTGTGTACAATGTGAGAAATTTAATATTAAAATACGGTTAAAATTGATGCGTAACATTATACTCGAGTGTAAACAAACTGATAACATATTATAATAGATTACTGATTTTATATATGTATGTAAGCTTAATGTTAATAAACATGCTGAAGCGGAAGCTACCCAAGCCCTCATAAGAAGCCTCGTTTCCGGTACCGAAAGTGAGGGCCCGCAAGTGGGAGCTGGGAAGAGTCTCTCTTTGACCAGCGGCTACTAACCTGAACACACGCGTCTTTGTTTCTTCCTTCTTTTTCTAAACACAGCTAAATACGGTTCTAACCAAACAACCAACACAGCTAAACACGGAAAACAACAAAGACGTAACCAGTCCCAAACATCGGATCAATTTTTGACGGTTAAGTCGTTAACCATTATAGCATCTGCCAGGCCGATATATCGGGCCAGATGTCCGGCATTTAAGCACTCTGTCCTCCTTCCGGCGTGAGGTCACACTGGACGTTAATTTGAGATCAGACTAAAAAACTTTACCTCAGATATACCTAGAACAGTGGGAAGTGAAAGCCAACGGCAACTGCATATAATAAAAATACGTTAACGGTTGTTAACTGTTAATGTATGTTTATTACATGTTGTTGGCGTTGTCAACACTGCTGATGAGCCGCAGTGTAGAGTCACTTTGTCAACAAGTGGGAGAGGGTCAGTTAGTCTGCCGAAGAAAAGCTTCTTTTTTTTTTGTGAAATTTTACAAAAAATCACATTCATATATTAAAGTGACAACTTGACAAATCAACAATGTTTCTAAGTATTTTGTATATTCAAAACTTTTATTTATTTACAACTCATGATTAACAACAATTAACAAGAGAGTCAATCTGTCCAAGTCCTTCTTTTCAGTCTGTAATATCCTCCTTTTTGGAAATGCGCCCCCGTAATACCCTTTGTGGACTCCCAGGAGTCCGCGTACTCCAGGTTGGGTACCTGGTCTAGTGTGTCCTCTTTTTTGGAAGTTTGGAGATGGCTACCCTGTATCGGACTCGATAACGTAGCCAAAAACAGTTCACTGGCGATATATCGGCCTAAAAAGGCCAGCCGGACCAGCTTAAAAACTGAAGAAACATTTGGTGACAGTTTTGGTTGACGGTTGTGTTTTTTTGCTATATGGTCAAAAAGGCCATAACGCTAAAATTGCCAATTTTTTTTTCTTAACTAAATATTCCTGGAATTTTCCAGACACTAAAAAATATTTCATAAAAAAAAACAGCCGCACTTTGACTTTCCGACCGCGAAATTTCACTGATTTCAAAGGGACGCTTTTCATGCGTCACCGTTCACGTTTCGTATCGGCTGCTACTGGAGATAGTGGACTTCCGTATTCAATTTCTTTCTCATATAATAAAACGAATGTTTGCTACCGAGGAAACGTTGTTCAAGGAATACATTACGGGAGATAGTATATTTCAAAATTTATTTTGACAATAAAAAGTCATATTTTCTAGATAAATAATTATTGTAAATAAATAATTAACTAATCTTGTATAAATAATTAAAGAAATACATTACATTGTATATTGTTATTGTTCACAAATGTTTTTAAAATCTTGTAATAAAATAAATATATTATAATACAATTCATATTGTCATGGTTATTGGAAGAAAAGATTTTTTCTTTATGAGCTCACGAACTCCAGTAGCAGCCGATACGAAGCGTGAACGGTGACGCATGAAAAACGTCCCTTTGAAATAATCGAAATTTCTTGGTCGGAAAGTCAAAGTTTGCCGAAAAATAAAAATGGGACAAAAATTGCGATTGCAACTAAAAGAAAATGAAAAAATTCGTTTTTCTTGAAAGAATCAAAATGTTAGAAAGAAATTTTAATTTACTTACTCTATTAACAAAAGGATTGCAATAAGCGGTGTCAGGACGACATAAATACCCTTTGTTAAAAGGTTCCGCTTACTTTATTACATGCCCTTGATGAAAGTTATTCTACAAATTAGTATACTCATCATTGTTAGTTCAATCACAACCATGGCCCCCGAGAGGAATTTTATAAGGCGGTGCAAAGCTATTTTCAGGCCCTCCCCTCCCCAGGTGGCCATTTCAACAGCGCTTCGCAACCTGGGGGAACCACAAAGGTATTACGGGGGTCTGTGGGTTTGTTGAGTAGGCAGACCTTTCAAAAGCCATAGTTGGTATTATTGGCGGTCCCTTGGAGACAGAGACTGGCTCAAAGAAAAAGCATATAGAGAAGATAGGCACAAAACTTAATATAACTAAGTTAAACCCAGACATGAGACACAAGTCATACTTGGTTATGAGCAAGGGCATATATTCTGGAAGAGCTAGGTGTGCGATGCATACCTACCAAAGAATTCATCATAGATATTAATAAGTTTACTCAATAATATTATTGTGGATCATATTGCCAGAGTTTGTGAAAATTGCTTTGCACACTCCACATGGCCAGTTGTATCAGTACTAGGTGGACAGTGGTATAGGAAGGGAGCAATAAAAATAAGGCGTGAAGGTGTGCACTATTTCAAGAGCACGCCTTGATTGTTTTTCTTTTTTTGAAAAATTTGTATGTGTAAATACGTTGAAAATTCATTTACTGAAACAGATTTTCTTAGCTGAAAATTTCAAGCCAATTGTGCATTTTGTGATAAAAGCATATAATTTGGTACACTTATAGACAAAGGAATTGCAAAAAAAATTTGGATATTGAGTCATCATGAATTTTCAATATGTCGTCTATGTCTGACATTTTAAAAATGACTGCCAGCGTCAACAGTTTTCAAATGAATTTTCTTATCAGCAGTGGATATAAGACGTAATTAGTTGATTTTTTTACCATACAAAGTTCTTGGGAATTGCCCTTTGGATAATACGAACATTCAAGATGGTGGCCATGGCTGGTATGAAAATTGTAATTGCAATAAAATTGTGTAGACTAATCTAATATGGATGATCTCACTGTCACAACATACATTTTTTATGATGCAGAATTTGAATTTGGAAATTTAGAATGACCCAGAAGCTTCCATCTATCTCACAATTCAAAACTCAAAATAAGTAATAACAATAACTGCCCAAAATTGATCTGGAAAAAGTTGTTGCTGGCAGCCATTTTTAAAATGTCTGTCACTGATTAACTTGCTTGGTGCAGAGAAAATGAAGAGTAAAGACCATATCAGAACAAACTAATCTTTTATTATTTACTTTTCATTTATTGTTCTCATACTTTTTATTCCGAATTCCGGGCCAAAAAGCAAATCCATCAAAATAATGGCAAACCCAAATACTTCAAAATACTGTCCTTTTTTTTTTCTTCAGATAAAGTGAAGATTTTTTGCTGATTTGCATGAAAATAAAGAATAACATTTTCTGGTAACATATTTTCCCACATGTATTGTTCAAGTTGGTCCACACATTCAGGGAATTATGATACCTCCCTAGTGTGTTTCCATGGATTGTTTTTTTTTCTTTTTTAATTGGAAACTTTGTGAAAAACAATCCACACACTGTACAAAAAATATTGGCAGCTGCTGATGAATTAAACAAGAAAACTTTGTAAATAAAGAGACATATTTTATTAAAAAATGGTTTCTGATTCAGACACTTTGCACAAATAAGATTTCGTTCCATGTGTATTTTTAAAAGTGAAATCCTGATCAACACATTCATGAGAATATGGTTTCTGCCAGTGTGATTGCATGTCATTTTATATTTGCTCCATGTGGAAATGCTGCGACACATTTCACAAGTATATAGTTTCACTCTAAGGAGTTTTCATGTGTACTTATATGAACTTATTGAAAATACACACTCTTGACAGGAAAATGGTTTCTTTCCAGTGTGTGTTCGCATTTGTATTTTCAAAATGAAACTCATCGAAAGTGCTGATCTATATCCTTGACAAGTGTAAGGGGTCCTTCTACTGTGTTTCCACATGGATTTTTAAATAGGAATTTTGTGAAAATCTTGATCCACACACTTTACAATAGTTCCTCTACAGTGTGTTTCTGCTTGTGTATTTTCAAACTGGAACTGTCTGAAAATCCTGATCCACACACTTTACAGGAAAATGGTTTCTCTCTAGTGTGTGTTAGCAAATGTTTTTTTAAACAGGAATTCCAAGAAAATGCTGATCTGCATACAAGACAAGAGTAGGGTTTCTCTCCAGTGTGTGTTCGCATGTGGTTTTTTAGAATTAAACTGTGTGAAAATGCTGATCCACACACTGTACAAGAAAATGGTTTCTCTCCAGTGTGTGTTCGCATGTGCACTTTTAAATTGGATGTGTTTGAAAATTCTGATCTACATACTTGACAAGAGTGGGGCTTCTCTCCTGTGTGTATTCGCATGTGCTTTTTTAAACTGAAACTCTCTGTAAATGCTGATCTACACACTTGACAGGAAAATGGTTTCTCTCCTGTGTGTATTCGGATGTGTTTTTTTAAATTGTAACTCTGTGTAAATGCTGAACCACACACTGTGCACGAATAAGGTTTCTCTCCAGTGTGTGTTCGCATGTGCATTTTTAAACTGGAATTCTGTGAAAATGCTGATCCACACACTTTACAAGAAAATGGTTTCTCTCCAGTGTGTGTTCGCATGTGTACTTTTAAAGTTGAATTCCTTGAAAATGCTGATTTGCACATTCGACATGTGTAAGGTTTCTCTCCATTAAGTTTTTGCATGTTTGGTTTTAAATGTGAATTTAAGATGATAATGTACAGACTTTGCAAGCATAAGATTTCTCTCCTTTATGAGCTTGCATTTAATTCAAATATGAATTTTGTCAAAATGCAGATCCACACACTTTGCAAGAATGTTTTTTCTTTGCCATGCGTTTGCAAGTGTCTTTTCAAATTAGAAAATGTTTGTTCACTCCAATTGATACCTGTGAATGAAGAAGAAGTATTATTAAAGAAAACAGTAGGCACATGCATTATTTTCAATTATAGAATCGAAATAACTCAGTTTGAACTTTAAAATATTTCCCAACAATGTCTTTTTTGTACACAAGGAACTGATTCTTGTTCACTGCTAAGTTTATCCATTGTTCAGCATTGTTATTAAACTATTTTATCAAATATTGGTGAGAAATAAGAAACACTAATTAATGCTAATTTTATGCATTTAACAAAATTTATTTTAAAGATAATCAAGAACTATTCAATTCGGAGAAGTGTCATTTGAACAAATTCTAAATTATTGAAGAAGGATTGTCATTTGGTGTTGGAACCAGCGGTGATACCTACCTTATGTTAAACAATTTCAGATGTTTTACAAAATAAATACTTCTGAACAAAACTTTACAATCTGAGCAGAAAACGATTTTATATTGTAGAAATCTTTGTATAACTTATGTGTCTTTCAAGTTGGTCGACTTGTTAGGATTTTTCAGTCAATCTGTTAATGTATAAACTTATAGTTGCTCGTATATAAATTTGTAGTGATGGGATACTCCCTGTGTGTCACTTCTAGTGAGCCAAGTGATTGTGTATAAAAAGTAAACTAGGCTGGCTGAAGATGCTGGTGAAATCATGTGAAATGTTCGATAGAGGTACGACTTCGATGTTAGAGTCCGACTCCCTGTCTGGCCTGGTAACATCACCCCTCAACACAATGTCTGTATTGTTCGTTCAATTCATGATAATATTAATTGTTGAAAAGAAAGACACAAAGAAAGTAGCATTAAGCAGCAGAAAAATACCATGCAAGTGTCACATCATCATGTAGAAAACATTTTGTCCTGATTACAAGGCAGAAATAAGAGATCGTTACGCAGTGTTGTACACACTGAAATTGTTTAACAGAAGGTATTTATCACTATTGGTTCTGAAACAAAATGGCAATCCTTCTTCAATGATTTAAAATTTGTTCAAAACTTTTATGTATCACTGCTTTATTGCTGGGTTTAGGTTATTCATGTATTCCGACATTTAT
>VCCN01004182.1:5316474-5329532 GCA_006491835.1 Architeuthis dux | reverse complement strand
TGGATGTCCAAATATAGTTGATACTTACAAGTTTCCGTACATGCTAAATTACTTAAAAATTGAATAACTGAATAACAAAAAATCTCAAATTACTTCATTCATATGTATAGATTTTTTTGGACTTTTGTCTTTGGTTCACAACGTTTGAGCCAGGAACTCTCCCACCCGGAAATAGACAGCGAAATGTGGACATATTTGTTGCTTCTCTCTTCTTATTTCAATATCGTCACCTACCGTAAGTATTACTATATAATAAAATGTGGCTGATATATTTTTTGTTTGTTGGTTATATTTGTCTTTTTGGGGAAAATAGTGGCCTTTGAACACTTTTTAAAGGATTTACTAATAACTGTAATACATTTTTGGCTATTTATTTTCATTATCGTGTTAATAGCTGATCAATATGTTGTATAATTATACTTTTTGGAGCCGTTGTATGAATTTTTGAGAGTACTTAACATTTTTAGTGGCTTTTAGCTATAAAGTTTACTGGCAATAAAAAAAGAAAAGATCTAGCCATTTTTAGCCACTAAGGGAGATAACTTTTTGCAATCTTTATGCTAGTCTATTTTAGTACTGAATAAGCAAGGATAACCAATAATTTTTATGCTAAAAAACAAAGTTTTCTTGAATGCAAAAGAAATTTACACGTATGATCTTCTGTAGCAAATATTGCCCATGGTTCAAAATGCTGAAAATGGCATGGGTACCTCTACCGAAAGATAGCCGCGCAAATAATGCCTTTATGATTTTGTGAGTTACATAAAAGTGGAACGGTCAATGTAAACGATTCATTCAGCAAAATGAAATTTAAAGATGAATGAAAAATTTGGCAATCTTTTGTTAAGTGTGAATTTTAACCATTGACGAAATCGACTACGGATGCACAAATTATACAAAAACAAACGCAGATAGGGAACAGAGTTGATTGCAACTGATCAAACAGTAATACTATTTAAGGCACTAAAAACAAACTCATTTAAATATTGGTCACACAATTTCGTCAAATCACAAAAATTAATGTAAAATAAATTGAATAATATGTAAACAAAAAAGTTTCCTGTGGGTGTAAACTTTCAGGACACTTCACCAATTTAATTTCTCCGTGAAACCTTTCGTCAAACAGTAACAACTTTATTTCTGTTCGAAAACTTTTGCAATCTGAAACACTTTTGTGCATCCGTAGTCGATTTCGTCACCGATGGTTAAAAATCGGACTTAAAAAACAAAAGATTGCCCGAAATGCAAATGAATTAGATTTCACAAATTAGTTTAAAACGAAACAAATTTTAAATGTTCAATTTATTTGTAAATTGACGAAAGAGTTAGTGTGTGACCCACAAAACAAAGGTGAAAACATACGCGTTAATTTCATGCCTGCGTGACCCTTAAAGAACGGTCAAGCAAGCGCAATAATTTGGGACGCTAAAATACGATTTAACCAATCTGAATTCTAGATGTTTTTGATAATATGGATCAACTCCTGGATGTCCCCCCCAAAAAGATTCGCTTAATTACTGATAATTTTTAGATTCAATTGAGAATAAAATATTTTTGATATTTAAAAAAAATATTTCATCTCAATTCTTCTTCACGAATAAAAGTCTTTATTTCTGCAAATAAGTACTACATCTGTCCAATAATAGTTGTACATTTGCATATGAAAACAAATACTAAAAATGTAACAACTATTATGGGACAGAGGTGGTATTTTTTATTTGTAAACAAAGAAATTAAGAGAACGTTATACTTACTTCTGTCTGTCTTATTTCGTCTGATATTTCCCCCCTTGGGACAATGGAACGTTACAGAAAATAAATTTTAAATAAACTAATGTTTTCTGGTTGAATTAAATTTGAAAACTGTCGTTGTTTGCAATAGATGCAAAATGTTTTCTAAAGAGCGTAATTCAAGGGAGATAATTAAGAGAAACTATGAAGAAACATCTGAAATTTTTCTATTTTCCTTATTCAGCAAAATTAAGATCCACACAATTGAATCCTTAAACTTTACAATATTTTTTGACAAACATGGAGATTTTAACCGTCTTTATTTGATCATTTGAATGGAACTGATTTTGACAGTTCACCTTTTTTAAAAAATACTGAAATGTTCTGTTTTTTCCATAAATTCTCTTATTGCTTTTTATTTATATGCCATTTTAAACATCAGGTGTGAAATTTTATCACACCCGATGTTTAAAATGAAACATAAATAAAAAGAAATAAGTGAATTCATGAAAAAAACGTCAAGACAGTGAATTGTCAAAATCCGTTCCATTCAAAAGATCCAATAAAAACTCCATGTTTGCCTATTTATAAAAATTTCTTTTGTCCAATGAATACAAGAAATAACAATTTCTTCAAATGTACAATTTACAAATACCGAATTGATAAAAAAGATGGATAAAGTTGGTTTTAATGTCCCAAACAAATTTCACATTCCAAATACTGATTTATCTCCCTCATATTCTGATCATATATTTTTTAAATGCCCTGTCTAAAGTCTTGCATCAAATTTTAAAAGTCTTGCAAAAGTGGGGTTCATCTTACTTTTCATGTTGTAAATTGGAGGTAATGGTAATCCTTGGTTTTATGGATGTAAAATATGGTAGTTGAACACAGTATACAAAGCCTTCAAAAATTCATACAAAGTGATCCCAAAATTATAACTATACAACATATTGATCCGATATAAATGCAATAATGAAGTTAAAAGCCATTAATTTATTCTTTATCAGAATATTGCGCACCATGAATTCATTTAAGTATGATGTAAACAGTGCATCCGATGTGCAAAGATGTTGTCATACATATCAATTCTAGAAGCACTAAAACAGCTATTTAAGTGTATTGAAAACTTAACATAATTTTAAATCAAGAAAATCTACAAAATGTGGGAGATTCGTACAAATTCATTATATACTGGAAGCAGACAGCACTTGGCTTCAAAATGCGGGAGACTTGGTCGTAATGTCCTTTTGAGGTTTTTGACAGTTTGGGTGTCGGATGAAGAACAAATTAATGGCTTTTAACTTCATTATTGCGTTAATATCCGATCAATATGTTGCATAGTTATACCTTTTGGAGCCTTTGTATTACTTTTTGGAGCCTTTGTAGGCTGTGTTCAACTACCATATTTTACATCCGTAAGACCAAGGATTACCATTACATCCATTTTATGACTTGAAAAGTAATAAGAACTCAATAGTGGTATTAGCCAAGAATTATTCCTTCTATATGAAGGAATGCATGTGGATAGGAAAATGTTCCCAAATCCCTAAACTAGGATATTTTTCCTGCTTCTGTGAGCTTATTGGTCTCAAATATCAGTTTTAACATATTTACTTATATAAGGAGCAGCATGATTTTTTATGGACTCTTCAGCTTAAAGCTGACAATTTTGCTGATAAAAATATCTCCTACTGACCATTTGAAACAATGGGTGAAGATTAAGGATGATTTCACATGAGTGTCTTCGATAAAAGGAACAAAACTCCAACTTGAAACATATTCAAAACAAATGGAAAGGCCATTTTGTCATTTGGAAAAGTTGATACCATATAAGTTCAGCAATTTTAAACTAGATATTGTGGCTACATATAGTTAAATGGTTTTAGTGCATGAAACACATTGAAATTATGGATGAATGTATTGGGATATGTGACATTTTATATTTCTTTTGTGAATTAGATAGGGCTCCAAGTGCCTGGGGGCACCTGTCATGTGTCTGAGACAGTAGGACTTTCCAAAATACAAATAGAAAAATGAATAATAATTTAAATAAAAACAGTCAAAATTAGAAAATTCTCTGATGTGAAGTCAGATTTTTCAGGAATATCTGACTGTTGTAATGAATACATATCACATACGTATTTTGAACTCAAACACAAACACTCTGGTCATTGAGTAAAATCATTGGCACACATATTTCCATGGAACACCCAGGTTTAGATATTCCTGAACCATTTTATCTTCCCACAAGTGCTTCACAGATAAACAACTCACACGACACAAAACTATCCACTTGAATTGTAATTTGATATGCATTGCAGACTAAATGTCTAGGAAAAGAGTTGTACCTTGTCTATCCTATTAACTTTAGGAAGGTGACAAGAACCACACCGAAAAGCAAACATTTCGACCAGCCACACACCTCCCTTGCACCTTCTCCTATAAGAAGACAAACTGATTTCAATCAGCATCTACTCTTAGTTCTGTTGCCTAAGAGAACTAAGGTTATTCCAACATTTACCAAAGAGATACGCAACTCTCTTCCATTTCAAATTATGTACACAAGCATTCACACATTATACATACACACCACATAAATCCTTTCTGCATACACTTACATCAACCAACAAAATAACTTTCAATCTATTAAGTAGTAAACCAAACTTTTAAAATCATTCTTCTTCTTCTCTAGTGATGAGAACTAACCGTATTGATAACATGCATTCTATAATAAATACATTTCTTATGTTATATCCGTGTTATGTATCTTCATTCCATTGCAATTTTAAATGTGCATCCCTGCATTATTTCTTTTACTACTGCAGGGAGAAACAATAAATCCTTCTTCGCACACATTGTGAACCATAGCCTTTCTACCTCTCTCTATCATCAGCATCTTAACATACAGCCAGTAAAGCTATTACTCTAAACAAATTTCAAACATCAAAAACAAGAAATTAATATGTAATCCGTCATTCACTTACATTTCGGTCATAGCTTCTTAGCACTGAAATTGACAAATGGGTAAAGTAAAAAGATTGACCACACAACCAATAAATAAAAATCTATAAAGAATCGGACGGAAGACATTTTACTTATATTAGATGAAAAACAAAATAATTTATGTTTACTTAGATTCGGGTTTTTTTTATTTATAAAATTTCTTTATCTAGATATTTAAAAAACAATTTATTTGTGTTTTGCCCAAGTGCTGGATCCATGCCGGAGATATATAGTATGAACAAACAGCAAGGCTTTATAATTGTATCCAGTCAAAAATAGCTTTTGATAGAAACCTGTCATGCAGGTCAACTTGGCTACCAGTGTAGAAATGATAATTATTTATCACTAATGCAAATGGATGCTCTCCTTGTTATAATAATGAATCTGTTATATTCATCAGATGATTATATGAAACTCTGATGCTGAGTCGGAACTTTTATTATAAACTTTTTATTCCTAAATATCTATTTTCCTCACTGTAGAACATAAATAAATGAATAATACTATAGTTTAAAATGTGCCGGGCTCTGCTTGAAAAAAAAGCATACATTCAGATTTTTGAAATCCTGTAAACCAGTACTGCTGTGTTGTTGGGGCACTATAGATGATTTCATTATGAGTGTGTCAAGGGTGAGATTGTAACAAAACCGTTTAAAGACAATTGTCAGTAATGCAAATGGACGCTCTCCTTGTTATAATAATGAATCTGTTATATTCATCAGATGATTATATGAAACTCTGATGCTGTGTCAGAACTGTTTTCTTTTACCTGATTATTGTAATAAACTTTATATTTATTTTTCTCACTGTAAAACATAAATAAATAAGATAATATTATACTTTGGCGGCACCAAAGTTCAGCTTGCCCGGGGTACCAGGACCAGCCCTGGCCACTAGTGAGGGCACATGCTAGTGTCCTGATTAAAGTAATCTCTTAAACACATTCCACAGTCACTCTTCCCCTCTCGATGTTTAAATTATTCTGTTTTCAGTGTTTTCTTTTTGCTCATCCCCATTTCCCTCATTACAAGCTTTAAATAAATAATAAAATAAAATAAAATCTTTCTTGTTTCAAGACTTTCATAATTATATGAACTAAGTAAATAAATACACTTTGTAACTGTAGATCCTGCTCCGTGTTTTGTAAAACACTTTATTGACAAGTTGCACTTTCTTCTTACACTTTAATAGGCCTTATATTTTTACTACAAATGATAGCACGTTTTCAAGCGCTTTTGTCCAGTGGGGACTTAAGTATTGAGGTTCCGGAGAAAGGGCACTTTCTATAAATGCATTTATTATTATAGGTTGTCCAGAAAGTAAAAGGCGTTTTTATAAGAATAAAAGTTTAAAATGAAAAACAAAAACATGTGATGGTAAAAGGGTTTAATCAAAATAGGTTCAATGTGTAACAACAATGTCATTTATGCCTGAACTGTAATATTGTTCCTGGAGTCAATAAATTCTTGAAAAGCTTATTGTGTCATTGCTGCAACCAGTGTTGCTGATTCAGCACGTTTCTTGTTTTGGCTGTGCAAAAATCCCCACTAAATTAGTGTGTTTACGCCTAAACATTTTTAGCCATTTTTAGTGTCTTTTTGACGGTTTTTGACTATTTTTGGCTATTTTAAAAAATGATTTAGCTCTGAACCATATGAAAGTGTTGCCGATTTAGCGCAATTTGCGCTATATTCAGTGTATTTTTTGTTTTGACAGTGCAAAAAAATCCTAAATTAGTGCGTTTACGCTTAAACATTTTTAGTTTCTTTTTGGCGGTTTTTGACTATTTTTGAAAGATTTAGCTCTTTTTAACAGTGAAACTTGTGCGAAAATATCCTTGGCCACATTGTTTCGTTGATATTTCATGCAGTTTCAGTAGATTTTCGTCCAAGGTTTAACTCAGACGGGAAAATCATACAAAAGTCGTTCTTGTCTATTTCGTTTATGGATTAATAACTAACTTGTAAACAGTAGAGAATTAGAAAATTACAACTTGTAAAATAATAAGTAACAATCAACTTGTAATAAATGGTGTATAAATGTAAAAAAGAAAAACACTGTAGGACTTGATGAAAATAATGTTGGTGTATCTGAATTGAATGACTGATAGGAATAAATGTGAGGGGAGAGAGTGAGTGTAGGAATGTCTTACAATAATTAAAAGTAGCCATGTTAATAATTGTATAGTAGTAGTTCCCATGTGGAAAGGAAGGAAGACAGACCGAAATGGGGGAACCCTTTGTTCCATGTGTGGAAGTCATGTGATGTGAAAGAAGGTCTCTGATTGGCTGGAATGGTTTGACATCACTGATAGGATTTGATAAAGACACAATCTCCATTATTACCATTTCATATGACCTGCCTAAAATCTATTGATTTTAGTGGCCATTTTAAACATAGTAAGAAAACACATGTGGTAGACACAATAGTGAGAATGGTTCGATCAAACATAGAAGAAATAATGATGAAGACAAAATGCGATATTTGCTGAGATACAAATAAACATGAAATTTAATAAACAGTGCATATAACAATCAGGTACATACATATAATGAACATTCTTTATTCTGAATTCTTGGCCAAAAAGTATTGTGATAAAAAGCAACAGAAGAAGGAAAGAAAAACAGTCAAACTAATTGCAATTGCAAATTTACATACTTTAAAAATGTCCAAAATACAGTCACACAAATGACATTTTCTTTGTTGATTTGCATGAAAATAAAGAATAATATTTTTTGGTAAGATGCTTTTCCACGTGTGTTATTAAAATTGATCCCCACATTCACAGAATTATGATTCCTCTTTAGTATTTCCATGGATTGTTTTTTATGAGGATTCTTTATGAAAGACAATCTACACAAACATATCACTGTGGATGATCTTTTAAAAATTGAAAGTATTGAGAAATACTTTATTAAAAAATCTCACCAGCATGTGTTTTCAAATTTGAATCCCATGAAAATGCCAATTCACTTAGTTATTAATTTCTCTTATTAGTATGTGTTCCCAAATGTCTTTTCAAATTATAATTCATTGAAAATGCTAATCCATACACTTTACAAATGTAGCAGGTCATTCTAATGTGTTTCCATATTGATTTTCAAACTGGAACTCATGGAAAATGTCAATCCACACACTTTACATTATTTTCTTAGTGTGTAATCGCATGTGGTCTTTTAAGTGTGAATTCTGTGTAAATGCTGATCCACACACTTGACAAGAAAATGGTTTCTCTTCAGTATGTATTCGCATGTGGTCTTTTAAGTGTGAATTCTGTGTAAATGCTGATCGACACACTTGACAAGAAAATGGTTTCTCTTCAGTGTGTATTCGCATGTGTACTTTCAAGTGTGAATTCTGTGTAAAAGCTGATCCACACACTTGACAAGAAAATGGTTTCTCTTCTGTGTGTAATCGTATGTGAACTTTTAAGTGTGAATTCTGTGTAAATGATGATCCACACACTTGACAAGAAAATGGTTTCTCTTCAGTGTGTAATCGCAGGTGGTCTTTTAAGTGTGAATTCTGTGTAAATGCTGATCCACAGACTTGACAAGAAAATGGTTTCCCTTCCGTGTGTATTCGCATGTGGTTTCCTAAATTTGAACTCTGTGAAAATGCTGATCCACACACCTGACAAGAAAATGGTTTCTCTTCAGTGTGTATTCGCATGTGTACTTTTAAATGTGAATTCTGTGTAAATGCTGATCGACACACTTGACAAGAAAATGGCTTCTCTCCAGGGTGTGTTCGCATGTGCATTTTTAAACTGGAAAAATGTGAAAATGTTGATCCACACACTTGGCAAGAATGGAGTTTTACTCCAGTGGGTGTTTGCATGTGTAGTTTGATCTGTGAATTTAGTAAAAATGCTGATGTAGAGACTTTGCAAGAAGGATTGTCCCCTTTGTGTGCTTGCACTTAATTTAAATATGAACTCTGTCAAAATTCGAATCCAGAAACTTTGCAAGAATACAATTTCTCTTTGGTATGGGCTTGCATGTGTTTTTTCAAATGTGAAAATTGTTGTTCTCTCCTACTATTGATATCTGTGAATGAAGAAGAATTGGTTAAGATTTGGTTTTTTGAGACATGCAGGTCTGAAAGAAAAATTTTTTCCTTCCAATTTTAGTTGCTTACAATCCATTAGACCCTAGAATCATCGAGAAATTTGTTAGTTTCTAAAAAAAAAAAAAAAGGTTTTACAAGGGGTTCTATTTACAATGTAACTAAAGCGCGCGCTTACTTTCCACCATTTTGTAAGTACGGCTTATATGAATTATGTTCTTTTCTGATTACTTTGTTTAATATCTTCAACCACCAAAAATATAAAATTATTTTTTTTAAAAATCAAAATTTTAAAATTTTAGAATTTTTTCCTTTTCTTTTTGCAATATTTTTGGACCAAAGCTAAGAAAATTCATGTAAGCCGTACTTCTGTAAAAATGGCAGAATGTAAGTGTCCACTTTAGCATTATAGTTACATTGTAAAAAGGACTCCCTCATAAAACCTTTTTTTAACAAACTAAAGGATTTCCAGATAGTTGGCAGGTCTAGTGGATTGAAAGCACCTAAAATTGAAAGGAAAAAAATTCTTCTGGGAGAACTGCATGTCTCAAAAAACTGAATCTTAAGCAAAGAATTATTATTAAAAAAACAGGAGACTCATGCATTATTTGCAATTAAAATAAGTTTGTCTTTCAATGAACTGCAACATATCATATAATTCATGTTCAGCCATAAACAAATATATTATATTACTGTTCAACAAACATAATTAAATGGAATACAACTTAAATACAGAAATTTTTACTTTTGCTTGAATTCTTTTTATCAGAAACAAATTGATAAAACATACGAGAAAATTGTTTACCCTCTAACATTTAACCAACTAAATATAATTGTGTCAAACCTTTTATGATTTAAAAAAACTGAATTAAACATAGAAATAACTTTTCAGGCTGTTAGCCATAAACAAATTTCTAATTCCAATTTCCCAATTGAGCTGAGCTGTTTTGATTAATGCTAAATTAATCAAAACAGCTCAGCTCAATTGGGAAATTGGAATTAGAAACTCTTTGGTTGTTTTGGGCCATTTTTAGTGTCTTTTTTGAATTTTTATAAACTACAAAAATGTGGAGCTCAGAAACTTCCAATTCCTATAAAAACGGTGGGGAAATCAAATTTTTAGCTAACACCCTGTTTATTAACTTTAAATTTTCTTATGTACAGCAAAAGTCTAACAGATTAATCACAAGAGTTTTTTTATTCAAATTTAATTTTGGAATTGATATAAAATGTTGATTCTTTTAATGTGTTGATGTGTACATAAGTAGAATGGAGTCTGTTCATTTTTAAAACAAAAATATTCCAGATGAAAAGAAGTAAAACCAACCTTTTAAAAGCACATATTTCTTCTTCTCTATTAATGAGAACTTACTGTATTGATAATATGCATATCTTTAATAATTACACTCTTGTTATGTTACATTCGTGTTTTGCATCTTTATTCTATGTGCAGTGTTACATGTATGTCCTTTCTATTTAAATCCATTTGCACATCTGCGAATATTTGCTGATGACTATAAGAGAAAGAACACAACAAATCTTCTCTGCACACACAGTAAGCCATAGCCTTTCTATCTCTCTAAATCATCAGCAGGCCAGTAGTGTCTATTCAGCCTATTCTATTATTACTACTACTGCTATAACTCCTACTGCTACATCAGCCATGTTGTTTATGTCGTAAACTTTATGTTCCAAACTAAGTCAAATATTTTAATATTAATTATCAACTTCACTTAATTATAAATGTTCCAATATACTAATTCTTGTTTACTGCTAAGTTTTCCACTGTTCAGCATTGTCATTAAATCAGAGATAACATTGATGAGAAATAAGAAACAATAATTAATGCTAACTTTATCAATTTAAATAAATTTGTTTTTTTCAAGATAACCAAGAATTATTCGATCCAGAGAAGCAAGGGAAAATAAAGTGTTAAATAAAGATTCCACATTTAACTCTTTATTTCTATAGTTCATATACAGCTACGATGCAGGGGAGGTAAATGTAAAAGAAATCCTGGAGCCACCTAGAGTTGGCACCTTCAATGCCCGGATGTGCACAGATAACTTTTCAGTTTTGTTTAAAACCAATTTATATGAATGGAGCAAAATAAATATAATTATTTATTTCCTCAACATTTTAATGGTGTTTATATTATGCTACTAACAACTATAGATGATAATAACAAAGAAACATTTTGATTTTGGGATGGTTTACATTTCCTTCGGGATGGTGGTGAAAAAAGTTAGTCTGGAGCCCTGTTGAGCAGCTCTGCAGGAGTCGTGAGATGGCAGCGTTGAGAGAAAGCCATCTGGTAGTGACATGCTGCAGGACTTCTCTGAACTCCATGTCACAGAACTCACAAACTCCTTCAGAGCTTCCCTTCTTTTTGCTGATATGGAGATTTTCGATGAAATCAATCATTTTATTCACCATACCACATTCTGGTGTGAAGAATTGGACCGCCAAGGGGAACATCTTTCTGTTGCCTTTGTTGGAGGCATCCGTCTGTACGGAGAAAGGTAGAGGTGTTTCATCTTTCTTCAACTACCCGACCACTTCTTTCACAGTCTTTGGTGCTAGCACATCATTCACCAAGGAATCCGCCATTGTTCTCCCACAAGAGATATTTTTGGCAACCTTTGAGTTCGGCAACTGGGAATGGACAAAGTGTTTTTTATGCTGATAATATTCGGAGATGGATGGCTATAGTGCCAACAGTATAGGCTTTACTTTAAGACTCAAGTATACAGCCAGTTTTAACAATTATCTAGAGTTAACAACTCTCTGATAAAGCCTTGCATTTTTGCTATTACCAGTGAACAGTAGAGGTCCAAGCGCCCACTGCTGGCTAGACTGTATCATAACAAAAGTATTTTCTTACATATTATCATCTGTAGGCATTATAAAATAAATCTCATTTTAACCTTCAGTCCAAAACCTCTATAGGATGGGGCAGGGAGGGGCATGAAAAAAAGGGACATGAAAAAAAAAAGAAAAAAAAAGAAAGATTTTCTTACAACATTCTCATTCTCATTTCTCATAAGAAAATCCATTCAAAATTGAATACATCCCTAAATTATTATAGAAATCGGCCCATTAGTATATTTTTGGTCGAATTTTAAAATGTATGTGTAAATTGGGTTCAAATTTACCCATGCTATTTCTACTAGTTCACTGGTTCATGAACGTAAACAAGTTTTCAAACCCGGTTATGTCTGGCTTTTTATTGTCTACGGAAATAATTTTTAGTTGATAATTTTCAACAATATTATTAACACAAAGATTATTAAGATACAATTAATAGATTTCAAGTTACAGATGTTTTAATCAACACATGTTGCTTTTTGCCAAAAGTCTGTGAGAGTTGCTACCTTGTACTCATTTCCACTGACAAGACTGACCCACTCATGCTCCTTCTGCCACTCAGTTCTGTATTTGGACAGCCTCTTTATTTTTACTGGGCAGACTTTTCATCGACATTTAAAAGAATTTGCATGTGTGAGTCTCTGTTACCAGGGCAACAATGATGTTGAGGCACAGTGACAGACTTGCCTATCATTCCGATTTAATACTTCTCCGCTATGTCTCGTGAAACTCTTTTGGTTTTATTATTTCTCATGTCATTCCCAGTATGTGAAAACATAGTGTATACATTAGAGTATGGTGTGCCAGGAAATATGGGACAAATCGCGTCCCGTATTGATTCAGTAAGGGACAGTGCATTTTACTTTTCAATATGGGACGATCTGGTATTATACAGGACAGGTGGCAACCCTAGATCCACCCCAAAATTTAATCAATTCTTCCTTAGCTCACCCATCCATTGAAATTCAATGAGAGCTTTTGGAGATATTGTGTGAACAGACAGACACAAGTGAATACATATACCTCTTCGTTGGCTGAGGTAAATAATTTTCAAACAAATTTTAAATTATTGAAGGAGGATTGTCATTTTGTGTCAGAACCAGTGCTGAGACAGACCTTAAGTTAAACATTGTGACTATAACAACCAGGATGAGGACACCAGTTTGAATGAATCAGTGTATAATAATAATAATCCTGGATGACAGGTGTTGGCTTGTGCTATTTTTAGAAGCACTTCCTGCTTGTCTAGACAGTTGACCGTGGCATCAACCTCAACATCTCGGATTTGCTGCACTTTTAGGTAAAACCACTAGTCAGAGTCAAATCGTGGACAAGACTGGTCGGACCTATTTAGCATCTCCTAAATCAGGCCATATCTAAAGATCA
>VCCN01004182.1:5182739-5193181 GCA_006491835.1 Architeuthis dux | reverse complement strand
GGAGGATTGCGCTCGCGTGCGTCCACCCTCACCGGTTGGGCCAGCACTCACTACCGGGAAGACACGCGCAGGCCAGCGAACCTCCTGCTAAAACCTTAAAAATATTTTTTCTCAAAACTGAGTAGCACGCATGTCAAATAGGAATATTGGATTTAAATTGCGCCCATGTTTTATTGTTGCGCTTGGATTAGGGTTAGGGGTAGGATCAGGTTTTTTGCTCTAAGAAAAACATTTTAAAAAAACAAAGTTTTATTGTCGTGTTAGGGTTAGATTCCTTAAAAATATATTGCCAAACTGGCATAAGCACTGAGAGGAACAGAAATCCATGTCCATGGTCTCCTATGACGAATGGAAATTGTAAATTGTAATTGTAACCCCCTCTTATAAAACCTTTAAATATTTCTGTTCTCAAAATTGACAAATTTTCGGAAGGTTTGAAGGTCGACTACATGGAAAGCTCATGAAATTAAAAGAAAAAAAAGTAAAATTTCTCCATTGGGTTTTGTACTCAGTCCGCCGATTGTATTTACCTCATTTCTAAACACTGGTGTATTGTTGCTCTCGCTGATTTCTTTAGCAATAAAATTTTGTTTTTCAATGTGTGCGAATGTAGACCCCTTAGAAATCGACGATTTCTTTTGTAAAATTCGACATGTGCTGTAGGTAAATTGTGACCTGATTTCGGATATGCCTTTGTTTTTCCTATTTGATGTGTAGTTCACAAACACATACTTTAGTACTTTATATAATATATATTTGATTCTGTTTTGTGATGTGTAATTCTCGACATCCTAGAGTACAACCATATATATATATATACACTTTAGTACTTTATAATATAGATACATACTATCAAAATTACATTAGCACTGAGAGAAAGATAAATTCACATCAGCAGTTTTTCTATGACTAGAATGTAAAGTGAGGGCCCAGTTTAGCATTATAACTACATTGCAAATAGAATCCCCACTAAAATTTGAAATATTTTTTTAATCAAAACTGACAAATTTCCGGAAGGTTTGAAGGTCAAATAGATTGAAAGCATATACAATTGAAAGACAAAAATCAAACTTTATTCGTTGGAGATTGAACTCAATTCCATTTTTCGTGACTTTAACCACTTGGCTATTGAACTATCATAATTTTGGAGTCACGAATTAGTTCCCAAAAATAATTTTTTAAGAAGCATTGACACCTTCACATTTTGAAACAAACCTTCTTTTTCAGAGTGCGTGAACACAAACCCCAAAGAAATTGACAAATTTCCTTTTTGCAAAATTGTACTTAAAGATATGTGCTGTACCTAATTTGAGACCTGCTGATTTCGGACATGCCTTTGTTTCTGTCCTGTGATGCTTAGTTCTCGACATCACAGAGTACAAATGTATTTTACTACTTTATAATATATACACACATATGTGTATGTGTGAATTTTATACATATGTATGTAAATAAGATCACACGTTTTTAATGATCTGTATAATTTTAACCTTCTCCAAATTAAGACTAGTCATCTAAACTAATTAATGGAACATATGTCTTAAGTGTTTATATTTAACGTTGAACCATCTTTGCTCATCATCAAAACGTGAATTACATTTTTGTGTAAGGGGTTTATCATATCTTTGGTTTCCTGTTTATTACCAATAGCTTGCACAATGTTCTCAAATGTTACGCCATGGCAAAGACTAGCATATTTACGTGTGTAAATTCATCGTTGAAAGAGAATGCTTAACAAGAAATGTTTTATAACTCTTTCATCAATTTTATAACCACTGTATTTTTGTACATGTACTAGTATATACATGCATATCTCTGCATATATAGGCATGCGGGTATATCTATGTATAGGTCTATCAGTATATAGCTGTGTACACACATGTATATCTATGTAAATGCCGCTGTGTTATATTGCAGTATGCATTCACCAATGCGCACATTTTTGTTTTGGCAGAGGGAAGGGCTGGGTGACTGGGCTAATGTATCTTATGTGGCCTGAAAATAAACATATACCCACTTTGGCTTTAGTCGTCAGTAAGTGCTATGTTCATTTTCTTAAAATCAATTTTGCAATAAAGAAGATATGTTATTGTTTTGTGTTTATATGTATAATGCATGATCTCAAATGCTCAAAATGTCTAATCAAATGTGTATGGATTTTAGATATTCATGTTAAGAGAACTATTTTAAATAAGTAAGAAAAAAAAGTAATGATGGAACATGAAGATGGAGGTTATAGACATGTCGGAGAGTAAGATGTTAGAATGGAGAGCCAAGGAGAGAAAAGAGATTGTTAATTGAGTTGGAAAGAAAGGTTAGAAGAGGTCACACTGTATCATACTCGAACAGGACAGAAATACGTTTGTAATGTGAAGCAATTAGAGATAAACCGATAAGGAATGTATATGTTAAGCATAGCCAAACGCCTCGTCATTGATACAGGCTTGACTCAAATGTTTGCCACTTTGGTGAAACAGTACAGATCGTGGTAGCGATGGTTGTAACGATAGTTCCCTCTAAGCTGGTCGCGTGTGCGCGCGCACATACGTTTTGCAATCAGCGCGCAAAGGAAACTAATGTGCGCACAAAGGTTTGGTTACCTAAAATAATGTAGTAATTAATAATTATACTTATAATTATAAGTATAATGAATGAATGGCTTGGCTTCGCGAACAAAGATTATTTTTGTGTGTGTGGGTGGGGGGGGCGGATAATCCACAGCAGAAGGACTGTGTGCGGAATAACCCTCCATCCTGAACAATGAAGTTTTAAGGTGAAGTGCGACTTGCCCAGGCCGACCACACCCATTAAACTAAGGGTTTGAATCCTATGGACCACAGGAGTAGGATCAGAGCTCATATGTCGTAGGTTTAATAGGAGTGTCCTTCTCCTGGCAGATGTCTGAGCTAGCTATAGGTGTTTGCCTCACTTTGCGGTGATGTTTCGACGGTAAGGTTTACCTGTAGTAAGACCACAGGACGTGAAAATATAACTATAATATACTATAATGTTACTTATTGAAAATCGTCTCTAAGTTAACTGTTTCTGCTAAATAGTCGGTTTTTCAAATACCGCATTTATACATCACTAATTGTGTCCAAATTATCACATTTTCACAAGCATCCATTGCACACATACTTTGGTCGAAGAAGATTTGGTTGGAACTGTCATTGTAAAGCGAACTGAGTCGATAATGCATATTTGTTTACGTTAGATCAGTGCTTCTTAAACTATTTCAGTATCATTCACCCTCAAGTCTTTATAAAAAAAATGAATTCACCCTCAACAAAATGTTCTTGTTTTTATTACTTTTGTCTAATCCTCCCTTGTGTATCATTTGATACAGAATTCATTTTGTATCATGAGCAAAATACATAAATTAACTGTTAGATGTTTATTTTATTCAAGTTTTTGAACATCCTAAAAATCTGCAAAGAAAACTAGGAGTGACGCCCCTCCCTACGCACACACAGAAAGATTATTAGAATGTTCCTAGTGAGTAAACCACAATCTTAGAATTAGATCCTAAGAAACAATGTTTTCTTATTGTGTATGCTTACCATAAAAATATTTTTTGGGGTTTAGAAAATATATATAAATATCTGTGTAAATCAAGTCCTTCTACACTTCTTCATGTTTCACTATCCTTCATCCACCCCCAAAATAATGTCATTCACCCATGGGTAAATCAATCATCAGATTAAGAAGCACTGCGTTAGATTACCTAAAAAATTACTTTTAAATTTAAAAAAATGTAAAAATATTATACGATAAATTGGAGGAATATGATTTGAAATTATTTCTTTTTTTTTACTGGATTGTTCTATTTTAAAAGAAATATATATTTTATTGAGTTTGCTATTTTGTTATTATTGTTCTTTCTCTTTTTGGACCCGTTGTATCTATTGATTGGCGACTAGAAAGATTTAGTATCTAGAACAGGGGTTGCCAAACCTTTTAGACAATCGACCCTTTCGTGGAATACATTTCCCCTCATCGACCCCCAGGCAGGGCTGCCCAAAGGAAGATATCAAACGTATCAATACCACGTCCTAAAATGTACCAAATCTTCCAAAAACTTACAAAATCCGTATTGTATAATTGTATATCAAAATTGGGAGAGTAACAAGAAATCAATAGTAAAATACAAAATAGAGAAGAATATATGTCAAAAGATGTAAAACGTACCAAATATTCAATAGACCCCCCCCCGCATGTGTCGACCCTTGAATAGTCCCATCGACCCCCAGGGGTCGATATCGACCACATTGGCGACCGCTGATCTAGTAGATCAGGTTGTAAATTCAAATGAAAATAAGCTCCGGTTTCTTTTTAACTTCAGGCTCCCATCCCGATTCCCCCAAACCCGTTGACCTATATCTAAAATAAGGGACGATACAGATATATACAAATGCCCACATAGAAGCACATTTACATACGCTCAAACTCATAAGCATAAGCGCATGCAGACGGACATATACTCTCGCACACACCTAGGGCCCCTGCTGCCAATTGATGGTTGGCAAACTAGTCTCGCTGACCATTGCTAGTGAAGTGGGATTGAGTTTGCTAAGTGCCTCATTAAAGGAGCTCTGTTTCAGACGAAATATCGACTCTCGCACGCATTTCTTCCTGCACCCGTCACTGATTCATATGGCATACACGAAAAAATAAAGACATATACGCACATTTCTACATTTTCTGAATAAGATTAGGATACATCCATCTGCCAGATCTGCAAGTCAACAGAAGTCAATGTATGGAACTCATAGGTATCTCCTCTCCACCATTCTCCCCTCACCCCCCTCTCTCTCTCGCTTGTCAGAAGCCGATATTTCAAAACTTAGGATATTTCTTTAAAGTCAATATTTACTTACAGATTGTGAGTCAGCCTGTTAGATTCTAAATTATAAAAACAAATCTTAAAATTATAAAGGTCCCCCGGCAGAAAACGGTTGAGAGAGAGAGAGAGAGATTGGCAAGGGGGTATTTGTCTCTCACAGCCGATATAATATGGTATTCTGAACTACCAGAGTGGCAATTAGTTGTTTATTAGCACCGTTAACTTCGAGATGACCGATTCTTTTTTTATTCAAACCATAAACTTCTTAAAAAAATGTTTTCAGTAATTAGGTGCCCAAGAACCAGTATAACACTTTTCATTCTAATCGGTTCAGCAATTCCAAAGTTCAATATTCTTTGCATGTTGACATATGGTTATTTACATATGAAATGTAAACAAACAAACGGATCGACCGTAATTCACCATTTTTCAATTTCTGGGGATTTGCCAGCATTATAGCCACATTTCAGCAAAGTCGGTTAAGATTTGAGAAATGTTGCCAATTGTAAACATAAACAACTTTTTTGCCTATAAATGTAAACAAACAATCGTATCGGCCATAACTCACCATCTTCGCGGTAGAATCTCTCCACAAGCCTACATAGAAAATTTAATTTAAATATATTAGGGAATAACGAAGTTATCCAATTGTGAAAAAGGATACAACGACGACGACGACGACGACGACGACGTTGACAACGACGACAGGCACCACTAGCGAATGATAGTCCCGGGGGGGAAAAACAATGGCCAAAGTGACAAAGCTAAATCTTATCATCTCGAGTGTCTTATAAATTCCACGATACCTGCATATTTATTGCATAAATACCTTAGTCTTCTTTTCAAAACAAAAAATATTTCCCTGTCCACTCTCAAGGTAAATAAAAATCACAAAAGATTATTTTGCAGTAATCATCTGCCGTCGTAATTAATGTAAAACAATCTTCAAGAATACATAACTTTCTTTTCCCTCTACATTCGCTGAAAAAATAACTAAGAAGAAAAGACATTGTAACACTAAGGGAAATTAATAGTCATAATAAATGATAATAAATAATAAAATTCCGGTTGGATGGTATGATGGTTAGCACGTCTGCCTCACGCTCAAGAGGTTCGATTCCCGGCATGAGCAGAGAGTGTGGAAAACTCTTCATTAGGACAAATTTCAGCAGCTAATTGAGTACACCCTAAGCTGTGTGCTTAGGGTGGAGGTATCCCGAGAAAATATCCGTGAAAATTGAGGAGGCAAAAAGATGATGACAAGAACAACAATGGATGAAATTCAATGTGTTTTACCGTATTGGTAAAAGCTGCTGTTAACTCATGGGTTCAGTTTTGAATCCAAACAGAATATCCGCTCGATGTAGATAATGCATCAGATAATAAGTTTCATGAAATATTAATCGCTCAATTCAAAAAGGCCACTGGATCACCTCAGCTGATGGCTAAACAGAGACAGTATTGGGATTTAATACAATCTGACGAGGACGTCCCTTAGCCATTCAATTGTGAAGTCCGACAAATAAAGTGGTTTCATAAATATATATGGTGTTAGGGAATTGTGATGGCAGCGTTTAAACAAGAACAGACTCTGTTCAAAATCTGAGACGTTGTTTACACAATCTTTGACATTTGATTCTGAAATTATTGACATAATTACAGAATGTCATTTAAATTTCAATAATTTCAATAAATTTTCAAGAGCATAATATGTCATTTTGTTCTTCGAGAATCCATTTTTAGATGCGTGAGCATCTCTAGTACCGATGACCGTCACAGACTGACTGACAGGCTGACATACCCAAACACTCCCACCACCTCTCGTTTCCTCCCTCTCATTCTATATATGTTTGAAAGTGCAAGAGATAGAACTCGTGTTAACTGCTAGATTTTCACTAAAGAAAAGATGTCGTCTGCTTCCGTAAGTTGATATAATCATGGCAATCCAAGAGATATTACTAGCGCATCTATGGTCTGACTTTCAGGCTTGTTTTAGGATGAAAAGTGACATTAAGTAATCACAGAACTGAACGAAATGTTCTCAAGCTGATTGATGTGTAAGAATTAAAAATTCATTTTATCTTTAATATTCTTTAGAAAATGTGCTGAACTTGATTTTGGATTCAGCTGAAATGTCACGTAAAGATCAGATTAGTTAATTTTATTGTTTCTTTAACATTATCATTAATCTTGCTTCCTAAACAAGACCAGTAAATACAGTGTTTTGTATTAATCCACGACTTTGATTCCAAACGAGGTGTTTCCTCATAATGATTATCATATTATCCAGGGGCGGATCCAGGATTTTAGCAGCGGGGGGGGGGGGGGGTCTAAATGGAAAAAATATCCGTGGAAAAGAAAAGAAAAGAAATTTCAAACATCAAAAACAAGAAAGTAATTTGTGATACGGCATTTTCACTTACATTTGAACCGTAGCCTTTTAGCGCAAGAATTGACGGAAAATGTTTGTTTTTTTATTTATAAAATTTCTTTATCTAGACATTTAAAAAATGTTTAATTGTGCTTTGGGAGCCACTGGACCCTCCCTGGATCCGCGCCTGGCTCTTGAAACACTGATATATACACACGTGTATCTTACGATGTAAGACTGAATTTAATTATGATTTTTATGAAAAGCAACATTGAGCCTGGTCAGTACCTAGATGGGTGACCGCCTGGGAATGCACGGTGCCGTAAGCGGCTGGGATCCACGCCACTCCTACTTCTATTCCAACTGAAGATGATTACTGCAACTTTTGTATTGTATATATAATAGATTCGTAGATGCGTATGTCTTGTCAGTCTGGCTCAGTTGGTAAAGAGAGTCGCCTAGCAATCACTTGGTCGTGATTTCAAATGACGATACGGAAATGTTAATTTTATATATCGGTTTGGTTTAACGGGACGGGATAGACAAACAGCGAAGAGTTTACTTCCCTGAATTGGGTGAGGATTGTTCTTGTTTTCGTTACAGGGAGGGGCGGGGCAAAGTCAACTCCAATTTGGACTGGAGTTTGACAATAAGTAAGTAATCTCTCTTGAGGTATATCCAAGCCCCTCTTAATTCTCTCATTGAAGAATCATCAGACACAGGAACTTATACTGTGCCATGAATATAATCAAACCAGATATTAATCGCAGTATTTAAAGAGAAAATGTGAGATCTGATACCGATTCAAGGTACAGGGTTCGCATTGTCTAATTCGCACAAATCAGTTATTTAAGACAGAGGTCACTAAGGGTTCATCGTAATTTGTTTTGATGAAGATAATTCTGCTGGATTAAGTTAAGTCTCTCCAATTAACGATCTGTCACCGGCTCAGTGTTTTCCTAAATCCCATCGAGTTGTTTTGGGCTTGAACCTTTTCCCTTTCTTTATCATCACGTCATTCAGTTACTGTTTTTTTTAGAATACTAGTGCGGGAGAGAAAAAAAAGGTTTTAATTTCACTTTAAGGATGTTTTCCTTGATGGGTTTTTAAAAGGATTGAGTGGGATAATCCCTTATTTTACGGTATATAAGGGTGGGGTTGGTGAACATGCAAATGAGGAGATTTAAGGAGGAGGGGGAGGAGGAGGAGAAATGAAATTTACGAGAGGAGAAGGAGAAAGGAAATGTGCGAAAGGGGGAAGACGAGGAGGAGAAAGGAAATGTACGAGAGGAGGAAGAGAAGAAAGGAAATGTACGAAAGGAGGAGAGGAAGAAGAAAGGGAACGTATGAAAGGAGGTGGAGGAGGAGGAGGAAAAAAGGTAAAAACTGCCAGGGAGATAAGGGAAGCGCACGAGAAAAGCTGTAAAGAAAAATAATAAGAAAGAGTAAAGTGGGGGGGAAGTAGGAGGAGAAAATGATGGAGAATAGATAGAGAATGGCGCAAGGACTTGTGGGAGTAAAAATGAAAGAAGGGGAGGGGAAAACTTGAGGGTTAAGAAAGAAGGGAAAGAGAGGGGGTGGCGAAAGAATGATTACAGGAGGAGCCATTGTTCTTGCGATCGAGTGAAAAAAAAATGCCAGTTTATTTCGAAGCACGCAGCGCAAAATTGGAAATATCTTGACAATGGTGGTTTTCTTTGTACGAATCGTTGTTACTGTTATCTGCCCGGCTGCCTTTTATCCAGAAAAAAAGATGTTTACTTGGTTTGCATTGTAAAAAAGTACACAGTCGTTTTGTCATCTTTCTCAATAGAGGGAAGGGAAAATGATTGTGTGTGCCGGGGTTGGGGGTGTATCAAGACTTCAAGACAGCACAGGAAATTTAGTTTTAACGGCTTTTTGAAGAATTACCCATTCAGACCCTACCAAATACCTTTGAGCTTTCCAATCTTCGCATACCTTTATGTCAGTTGAGATTCATTTGAATCAGTCTCCCCATATCACACCATGTGACATCGATGTTGGATCGATTTTTAAAAAAGATATTTAAATAATTGTATTGTACATAAAGACATACTGAAAAGCACCTTGCCAATATACCTAAAACGCAAAGTGTACAATGAATGTATAATACCAGCCATGACGTACGGGTGTGAAACATAGAAACTAACAAAATCGCACAAGAGTCACACAAGAGTCACATAAAGAATAATGGAAAGAACAATGTTAGGAATAAGAGATAGAAAAACATCATCATGAATTCGCGAGTAGACCATGATAAAAGATATCATTGAAGTAATTAAGCGTCACAAATAGAGATGTGCAGGACACATAGCAAGAAGGAAGGATAACAGATGATGAAATAGGTTAGTCGATTAGTGCCCAAGGGATAGCAAACGCAGTAAGAGAAGACCAGACATGAGCAATGAAACTGTTAGGTCAAGGGGTTGTCTCTTCTCTAATATTCGCACCATACTAAGTATGTTACGTATATATTGAATATTTAAACAAACCATAACACCAATGACATGATATATATTAAAAATCGAAACAGCTATAATTTGATTAAATTTGACTTTGGGGAGAATCGAACTCACACTCTCATTGCCAGATGGAAAACAGTTTACGCCTAGCTGCTTTTTACCAGTCGGCAACGATGACTTCATCGATTGGCAGAAGCTGATTCACACTTATAAACTCACTCCCTACAACCGACCCTGCGCCATATTTATGTTGTTTTTACTATGAGACCTAGTAGTCTTTTTATAAATCAATCTTTATTATTATTGGATGAAAAGTGGTGTGTTACAATATTTCATCCAATAATAATAAAGCTATAGTTTTATTTATATATACACTATATTTTATATATTACATTTTACATCACAGACATAAATGTATATGCAAAGATATATTATTTACAATTATTCTTAGATAGATAGATAGATACATACATACATAGATGCAAGCACAGTCAATTATACAGAATGAAGTAACCCTGAAAAATATATTTGCAGCAAATAGATAGTTTATTTACAAATAAGGAAGGATGATACACTTTTGGTATTATTTAGATATATAATCATACCGTGCTGAGAATGTTCTCATTGATTATCTAACAAAACTTTTGATTCATTTTCCATGTTTTGAAATCGACAAGCAACATATATACATATATGTAATATGCACACACACACACGCGCACACACGCGCACACACGCGCACACA